>JASEVX010000012.1:11510363-11686309 GCA_031761405.1 Serripes groenlandicus
CTTTGGTGAGAGAGTGTTACATAAGTCAATACTATACATAGGACCCACAATAGGACGCACAACACGGTCCAATCCCAAATATGGGGGATGTGGGGGAAATGGCTTGATCATCCGCGCAGACAAATCTGGGCCAACACATTCCGTCTTAGGGGATAGAGGTATAGAGTAATGAGTATCCACAGGAGGCGAAAAGTGGCTGTCCGGGTAAGCCTGCGTGGCATGCTTAGGCTGATCCGGGTCGATACTTTTCTCGCGTGACGGCTCAATTTACACCGACTGTGAACCCAGCTTTTTAACTTCTATGAATCCCTCTTGACGTGAGTTAATACTCGTTCTGTTTAACAATCTTGAAAGCGAAGAAAGCGATTAAGCCAACTCTTAAACAGTATCAGTGCCCTTTGCGTGGAGACATTCAAACGGTGGAAGCCTTTTAGTCACGGGGTTTGATCTAACTGCACTTCACAGTTGACCTCATGAGTGTTTATTTATTATAACTGTAATTAAACGAGTTCACAAGATAATGTGCCGCGAGCCTTGGCGAGCATCATATTCAGCTTAGTTAACGAGTTTAATAAAAGTTATAATAAATAAACACGAATGAGATATTCAATTTATCCCTTAATGTGATTTATGAGGCATATTTAGAACAAATGTACATATTGTTAACCATATCTTTACATGAAATCTACTGGTTTTGGCGCCAAAATGACTTACGTTATGACGTCAAACCGCTGACGTGACGTCATTTCCATAGTTTGGTTTCCGCGTTTTGCCAAAGCATTGAGCGTAAAGACTGGAAACCAAACCAGTAATGTCAAATGATATTTATGTATTATTATACCTCACGTGACTTTGTTATGTTAAATTCTCATATACTCATCATGGGCAATTTCTTACAGTCTCAGGCTAACAGTACGTTTTGACCGGTTAACAGTATACTGTTACATGGCTCGCGCGTTAAAATATTGTTTATTCACTTGCATGACGTCATTTCAAACAATAACGTCACCTTTTAGACGCGCGTGCCATGTAACAGTATACGGTTAACCGGTATATTCATATATGTGTGTTACATTGTAGTATATCTACTCATGTTCACCTCCCCTACAAAGGTACAGAATATATTGAATAAACGTCTAATTTTGTTCGTTATAATAAAATAAATACTGCATGGCTTCCAGTGTGACAGTACATATTGTCAACATTCGGGTAAATACTGTTCGCCTCGGGTAACATTATTTTCCCAATGTTGACAATATGTACTGTCACACTGGAAGCCATGCAATATTTATATAAATAGCATTTTGACACTCTCAGACGGGGCTTTATGTGATAACAATCATTACAGAGAGGCATCCGCTATAACCTTACACTCAAACAACGCCACAGAATAGACAGAGTGTCGGTGAGAAAATCAAAATCCAATGTAACTGCATCAGAGTATGAGGACCCTCTTTGTTTCTTTAACTGTTCCACTATTGGACCGGAATCTCCATCGACCGTCAGTCCACCGGCCTTCTCTCCCACACTTCCATGTTCCTCCGCCTCGTCTCGTGCGGCGACGTCATACCATGTGTGCATTTCCGAGGAACAGATGTGGAAGGCAACGGAACTATCCGTCCTTTGTTGTGAATACGGTAAGTCATTGTTAGCACTTTTCCTACATACAGACGCTTTCTGATAACGCTGCAACAGATGACTTTTGAAAACATTCTGACAAAACACGAATTGCTCTTTATGGGCATGTTATCCTTTTGCCAACATATGTTCAACTCTATTCAATGATTGAACTGTCATTTATAGAGGTTTGTCTTTTTTTTTTTAATTGACATGTTTTCGTTGTCGTCTGCTGCAGACATATGTGGGAAAGGATTAAAACACTCAAGTTAGTTTTGTTGTTGTTGTCTTATAAAACGTTTTGATATTCGTTTTATTATCCCCTCGGCTAACGAAGTTTGCGATGGCGATAAAGTAACGGGACTGTCCGTTTGTTCGTTCATGCGTCCGTCCGTAACAACCTTGTGACCACTCTACACTAAACATCCCTCAACCGATCTTAACCAAACTTGGTATACAGTTAGTATATGGCAAGTAAGCATATAGAAGCCCATCTATTTTCAAGGTCATAGGTTAAAGGTCAAGGTCAAAATTGGACTTTGACTATTCCATATCAACAACCTTGTTGCTATTTCTATTGTTAATCAGAGCGATATTATTGTAAAATGCCATCGAGGGGTTTGGTATTGAACCGTTTTGCGACTCCCTGCTTTGAAAAGCCGAGCCCCGGTAGCTCAGTCGGTATCGACGCGGGCTGTTAATCCAGGGGCTGTGAGTTCGAATCCCAGCTCGGCCAACATTCTTTCCGTCGATCGTCAAAAGTCACTGTGACAAGCGTCATTCGTCTTTCACCCAATAGGCTAACAGTCTATGTGGAAAATCAGCCAGTTGCTTGGAAAGTATGTTGTGTGGAGTACTGGTGTGAGATCAAACTTTTGAAATGTTAAAACTTTTGAAAATATTGCTTATAGTGACAACAAAGTAAGAAATAAATAGTTCAAAACTATTTTGGCAATAATGTTGAAAAACAGTCAATTGAAAGTCATGAACATTGTCAAAATGTGGCGTACTGGTTATGTCTACCCAGTGAAAATGAAGCATAAACGATCAATATTTAGATGTTTATTGTACTGGAAAGTGAAATTATTACTCCCATAATTATTATTATTATTAATATTTCAAGACAACTTTTAAACAGTTTTTAAACTTTGACTAAACTATATATAATCTGGAGTTCAGCACCTATAAAGCAGCATTTGGTAAAATTGGGTTTGATTGGTTTTGTTGAACGTGCTAAATCTGTTGTCGTATCCTTCATAGTCATCATGTATCACCCAGATTCATAGATAGAGTTGTAACCCTTTTTGATCACTCTTATGCCTATTTACATGGTCCACATCTCTTATTCAGGTTCGGCCATGATGCTACCTCAATATCCTCCACAAGTAGAGCAGTTAGTGGACATCCTTCATAGTGATTACGGGAGTCTGCACGTGTCTCGCTTGCCAGCTGTACGGAACGGTAGGGGCCTCTCTTTAACATTTTATTGTATTTTATCAACCAAATAACCTCTAAATGTTGACTGTTTGATTTCCTACGCCGCTTTCAACAGGTTTTTAGTTAGATCAGGGCGTTTCTTGTGTAAATAACAGGTTTTTTTTTTACTACTGGTCAATTTATCCAGATCCAACAAACGTAAACGTCAAGGAGGTCTTTGGTATGACACGGCGGGAGATCGAACCCGCGGCCTCCCTCAGCCGAGGCGGACACTGTACCACTCTCGATGAGATACCCTCTAACATACACGAGACACAGGTAATGATAGATCGACACTGTTCGAGTATGACTTACACATGTTTATGAGAAGCTTCTGTCAACTTGTGTAAATTCTGACCGGACTCTACACTGTAAAGAGGTGCCAATTTGTACCTTACTGCACAAACGACTCATTTATATAAATTCATACCAAAGACATTGCAAATGGTAGTTATAAATCTTTCTTTATGGCTGGCGCTAAGGATTGTGGGGTTAGCATTACGACTGACTCACTGGTGTCAAGATAAATGGACCATTAGTGACCGTAACTTACCAAGGACACACCGTGATATAACTGAAAAAATGTTGAAAGCGACGTAAAACACACTCCAAACAAATAATGTAAGTTTTCCTAATCGTGTTTCAGAGTGGTTACGTCATCTGATGAATCCACCAAAGATCAACATTGAGTCGATACGGGTTTCGAGGAAAGTGTACCTTGAGAAAATAGACATAAGTTCCTTGAAAAATGTCAAGGAGGTTGAGTCTGAAGAAGTAGTGCGACCAAGAAACAGACTGGTCCTGAGAAGGAATGGACTCGTCCTAGATAGACCCACGAAACCTAAGTAAGTTTATTTATTCTGTTAATCATGATATCCGGATACATCACATGTAAACATACTCTTGAAGGAATTCAGGTCCCCCTTAAGGCAAAAGAGGACATTATTGGGTATCCATGTCCAAATACATATTTTCTTGCAAAGAAGATGGCCTTGTTCGATGTGACTTTCAATTTTCCAAAAAATAGAACCGCGTGTTTTTAATGTACATCTACATAAATTAACATGTAATTATATTTCTTCTTGTAGTAATAATAAGAAAATGGACGCAATGTTTCCCTCTAAAGTGCCAGAGGGACCTTAATATAAACTATTATTTAGATTACAATCATATTAACGGTGATTGTCACCGAACCTCACTAACTTAGTCGGTAGCGACGCGGGATGCCAATGCAGGGGTTATGATTTGGCTCGGCCAAAACTATTTCCAACGTTTGTGGTCAAATTACGCTAAATACATCCGCTGACTTGCTGATCTACAGTACTAAAGTCCCTAAAAAACTTTGTTTGCCTAGAAATAAGTGTATACCATCACCAGAATGTATTGAATATATGACATTGAGTTTAAATGCATTGTGTATAGGATACACGGGAAATGATTGATTTGATCACTTTTAGTATTTTGACCGTGTAGAGAATGATAAACACCGGTTTTGTCCGGGCCCGATTTGGTCCAAAATGACGGTCCAAAATGACGGTCCAAAATGACGGTTACCATTTTCGCCTGGTTGAGTTCTGTCTTGCATAATGCATGACCCCACATTTTCTTTGGATTGTTTTAAAGCTAGGAGGTAACCCTTTTCAATATATATATGGTGTTCTACGTGAGAAACGCTCAGAAAGTGTGACAATCAAGGACTGAAACTGGTCGATTTACATGGAAACAAAGAAGGATTTTTTTTTGGTGTATTGTAACCTTGTCAACAATAAATGCGACAAGCGGTAGTCGTCTTCCACCAATGGGCTTCTGGTTTATGTTAGGTAGCAGCCAGTTGCTAGGAAAGACTGTTGTGAGAGAACCAATAACTGACCTCCGTGCTATGACTGAAACATTGTGGAAAGCGGTGTTGAACCCAAATGAAATAATATCTTTGAGAACAAACCTTAACGTTATTATCGCATGTGTGGGAATGACTTGCCTGCGTATTCTTGATATGGATCCAAACGGGTACTTTCTTGAAACCTTCTTTGACTAAATGGCAACCAGCCTCAGAGCCAGATCTGTTCGAACACATTCATTAAAGTCGCGTACAGACAAGTGCTTGTGTTTATGACAGCTAACTAGCTATAATGAGATAAAAAATATGAAGAGTTCACGGTAGTACAGGCTGTTAATGCTTTTCTCTGTTCGAGCACATTCATTAAAGTCGCGTAAAGACAAGTACTTGTGTTTATGAAAGATAACTAGTAATGAAGTAAGAAATATGAAGAGTTTACGGTAGTACAGACTGATAATGGTTTTCTCTGTTAGAACACATTCATTAAAGTCGCGTAAAGACAGTTAAGTATGACAATCTTAAGTTGCATTTCACTTTATAGGTCTTTTATTGAAGTTTTGACAGGCACCCATTTCACTTTATAGGTCGTTTGTTGAGTTCTGACAGGCACTCATTTCACTTTGCAGGTCGTTTATTGAAGTTCTGTCAGGCACCCATTTCACTTTACAGGTCGTTTATTGAAGTTCTGACAGGCACCCATTTCACTTTATAGGTCGTTTGTTGAAATTCTGACTGGCACTCATTTCACTTTGCAGGTCGTTTATTGAAGTTCTGACAGGCACCTATTTCACTTTATAGATAGTTTATTGGAGTTCTGACAGGGCACTCATTTCACTTTACAGGTCGTTTACTGAAGTTCTGATAGGCACCCATTTCACTTTATAGGTCGTTTATTGAAGTTCTGACAGGCACCTATTTCACTTTATAGGTCGTTTATTGAAGTTCTGACAGACACCCATTTCACTTTATAGGTCATTTATTGAAGTTCTGACAGGCACCTATTTCACTTTATAGGTCATTTATTGAAGTTCTGACAGGCACCTATTTCAATTTATAGGTCATTTATTGAGGTTCTGACAGGCACCCATTTCACTTTATAGGTCGTTTATTGAAGTTCTGACAGGCACCTATTTCACTTTATAGGTCGTTTATTGAAGTTCTGACAGACACCCAGTTCACTTTATAGGTCGTTTACTGAAGTGTTGACTGGTACCCATTTCACTTTATACATGTAGGTCGTTTATTGAAGTTCTGACTGATACCCAGTCCACTTTATAGGTCGTTTATTGGAGTTCTGACAGGGCACTCATTTCACTTTATACATGTAGGTCGTTTATTGAAGTTCTGACTGATACCCAGTCCACTTTATAGGTCGTTTATTGGAGTTCTGACAGGGCACTCATTTCACTTTACAGGTCGTTTATTGAAGTTCTGACTGGTACTCATTTCGACTTTTTCAAGAGGTTCATGATTGGTCAAAAGATGGGTCTCCCTCTCATGTTTTGGAGGGCTGTTGAAGATCTCAAGGATTTAAGTAATTCAAAAACGAGACAAATAAGGGTGACGCAAATCACGAGGAAATTCTTCGGGAAATTTGCAAAATATGGTAGGTTGCTTGTTTTTCAGCTTTTCTACAAATACAAACTATTTTGATATCGCTAAAGGGTTTTTTGATAACGATGTAAGCTTTGTATATTTCAATATCGTTGTTTTTAATAACGTTGTGTTTGTTGTATATTTCAATAAAGGTGTTTTTTAATAGCGCCGTATGCTTTGTATATTTTTATATATGTATTTTTATACCCCCAGATACGTAGTATATGGGGGCTATATAGGAGTCACGCTTGTCAGTCGGTTTGTCTGTTTGTCGGTTTGTTGGTCGGTCGGTCGGTCGGTCAGTCGGTCCGTTGGTATGGACATTTCTTGTGAACACTATTTCTCAGCAACCCTTGGTCAGAATTCAATATAACTTCACAAGAATGATTGATACCAAGCCTAGTTGTGCATATTGTCGGCGTGTTGCACTGGAATTTTATTTTTAAATGAGTTATGGCCCCTTGAATTTCTCATACATATGTATATTGTCAGGCACCAGCTATATTTCTAGTTGGTAACGATGTATGCGTTGTATATATTTTTATATCGCTAAAGGTCTTTTCAATAACGCCGTATGCGTTGTATATTTTTTTATATAGGTGTTTTTGGTAACGTTGTATGCTTTGTAATACGTCAATTTATGAACGGTTGAGGAAACATTGACCACACTTTATTGAACGGACCACGCAGGAGGAATTCAAGGAAATATCATTCCGATTTAACGTTGCGTTTGTAAACATAAACTGATCGGAGACAAATGTAAAAAGCTCAAGCACATACGCTGGGCTGAGTACACCAGACTATAATCAGCTGTAAATTTATACTTGGTCTAACCAGCTGAAATTTTCACAAGATAGCTCATTTATGATGATGTTTAACCCTTTCCCTCATATAGACACTTTCTGACGCCTCTGCAGCAGACGGCTTTTTGAAAACATAGTGACAAAAGAAGAAATTGTTCAAAACGAGCAATTTCTCCTTTTGCAACAATGTTTTCCACTTTTAGTCATAGGTTATCCATTCAATTAAAGAAGTCTGCTGCATAATTGTCGTATGATGGAAAGGGTTAAATCTTGACTTGCCTCGAAGAAGCAGACAGCCCGTTTAAAAACGTCTAGTTTGTTGATTGTCATTTGCCATATATAACATTGTCTGCTTAATCTTAGTCTGTTTTTAATAATCTTAAAAGACAATCTGTTGAATGTATAAACTTACACCTCCCATTTTATTTACCAGCATTTTAACCTTGATAAGGTGCTTCAAAATACAATTAATCTGGGTTAATTCCAGACTTATGGTACTTAATAATATCATTAACAAAATTAGATACAAGTTAGGGGAATTTTGACGAAATTCGGACCCATCTATGGACCCCGTTGTAGAAATCAGTCCTTGTTATTTGAGTGTACCGAGTGTCTGTACTTCAATTCTTAGCGCGAAGTCAATCCAGGGGTTGTAAGTTCGGATTCCAGTTCGTCCTACATTCTTTCCGACGTTAGACAAAAGTCAAATGGACAGACTTCATTATTCCTCCCACCAATGAGCAAAGGAAATGCATGAGTATGTGAACTAGTTTATCTTGATATGATTCGTTAAGCACGGCATTAAACCTAAATAAATGAATCAATGGACGTGTTTGCGTTGTAAGTCCAACATTTTACATGTGTGCAAACCATCCAACAGGTGTCCTGTTAGACTGTCAAGAAGACATTATACGACAAATTCCAAATATGGACAAGGTGACACCAGGCATACTCATTTGTGCTCAGGCTGCTGTTTACAGATCCATGGAGCGAAAATGGTATGTTAATTAAAACACTATTCCAGTACATGTACACGAAAGCAGGGTTTGACACCTTTTATGTATAATAACCATTTGATACCCTTACAGCAAAATACTTTTGAAATCATATAAAAAAAAGTCTCCTTTTTCGCATAATGCTAACTGTCATAAATATATTCATACGTATTTTTCAAAGCCGACTATCCTGAAAAATCATATAAGGTCAACAGTTATATGAGCCGTCCCGCGAGAAAACCAACATTATGGCCTCTGCGTAATGTATCGATCCAGATCAGCCTGCGCAATCCGCGCAGACTGATCCGGGCCGACACATTCCGTCTAAGGGGGATAGAAGTATAGCGAAATGATTCTTGAAACAGAAAATCCACAGGAGGCGAAAAGTATCCGGGTAAGTCTGCGCGGCATGCTTAGGCTGATCCGGATCAATACTTTACGCATGGACTTTAAAACAAAGACAGAATCCATGGGCTTTAAGATAAAAACATAATCCACGGGCTTCAAAACAAAGACAGAAGCTATGGGCTTTCAGAGAAATACATAATCCATGGACTTTCAGACAAAGACAGAAACCATGGGCTTTCAGACAAAAACATAATTCATGGGCTTTAAAACAAACACAGAATCCATGGGCTTTCAGACAAATACAGAATCCAAGGTCTTTAAAACAAAGACAGAATCCATGGGCTTTCAGACAAAAACAAATACATAATCCATGGGCTTTAAGACAAATACAGAATACAAGGGCTTTAAAACAAAAACAGAATATATAGAAGTTAAGACAAAGACAGAATCCATTGGCTTTAAGGAAAATACAGAATTCATGGGCTTTAAGATAAAGACGGAACCTATGGACTTTAAGACAAAGACAAAATCCATGGACTTTAAGACAAATACATAATCCATGGACTTTAAGACAAATACAGGATACAAGGGCTTTAAAACAAAGACAGAATACATGGGCTTTAAGACACAGACTGAATACATGGGCTTTAAGACAAATAAAGAATCCACGGGCTTTAAAACAAATACATCATTCATGGGTTTTAAGACGGAGAAAGGACCCATAGACTTTAAGAAACTGAAGAACAGAACCTGAATATTTTGATTGCACATTTAACAAACGTGTGTCGTATCAATTGCCTCTAGGTATCCGATGTATTCAGAAAGCTATCCACCGGAATCGGGGAACAGCTCCCTTACCAATATATCTGTGATACCTCAAATTGTGATGCCAGAAATGCTCGAGATATTGAATAAGATAAAGAAACCGAAGAAAAAAGAAACCGGAATCACCAGCAAATCAGTGCGTATTCTTATAAATGTTCGTTAATTAAAGATATAACCATATCGAGGGCTTGGTGTGAACGGATTTAACTAAGAACCTATTTTAAAAACCCTGGTTTAGGGGCAATTTTGACCCTTTTGTAAACAATGGAAATTTAGGTGCCATTGCTCAGAACGAACAATGGCACCTGAATTTCCATTGTTTACCAAGAAAATTGATTTAACGCTTTCAAAGACTTTATGATGAGGTGATTAGCCCTGGTAAAAAAAATACCAATTTTAGTTACAACCGTTTCACTCCAAGCCCTCGATATGTTGTAAATGGTTTAATTAATTGAGAATAAACGGTATATACATCATAATGAACCGTATACCCCTGTGTTGTACGATCCAGAAAATGGTGTTAACCCTTTTCGCACATACATGTATACCCTTTCTCTCGCCTCTGAGGTAGAAGAGAAATTGCTTTAATGTTGTCAACTTTATTCTTTAATTATACTTTCATCTATTTTTTTTGGAATATATTGGTCTTCAAAGTCGCCTGTTCCTTATATATTGTATGTGGGACAGAGTTAAACTTAAATATGTATTTAATGTGCTAAACGATGAGATACTGAGTTCTATCAGTGAGTTATAATCCATATCACCCACACTGTGAGTGATATAGGTATGACGTCATTTTCCTAGTTTCCGGTCATGTTATACTGCGCTCGTTTTATATATAAAAAAATATGTAATGGGTATATTATTAGATGACATGTGATAAAAACCTTATCTTACATATACCTATGTATAATTCCGTATTCCGGAAATTTAACAAATCGGACTTATTGTCATTGTCTGACATTGTGTAGTAAACAAATACATTCACACAGATTCGTCCGCGTGTGAACAGGTACGAATACACCAAATAGTTACATCAATTATCATAAAATAATTAAAAAAATTGTTTGTTTTGAGTGAATATGGAATATATTTCAACTCGAGATGATACAGTTTTAACATTTTCAATTGTATCACTTCTTGATGAGATATATTCCATATCCACTTAAAACAAACAAATATCCTCTATATATTTCAGGTGCGCTTATGGCGTAATATGACAGGAGCTATGTGTGATTTTACTCGTTCCTTGTTGAACAAACACGAGGTACAGTTACTGGAAATATTCATGAAATGTGAGGTTGAGAAAGAACAGTATGCAGCATTAATAAAAGAAACAGCTCAAAGTAAGAACTTCAACCGCTTACCTAATACGAGCCGTCTCGCGAGAAAACCAACAGTATGGCCTCTGCGTAATATATCGATCCAGATCAGCCAGTGCAGTCCGCGCAGACTGATCCGGGCCGACACATTCCATCTCAGCGGGATAAAGGTATAGAGTAATGATTCGTGAAACAGAAAATCCAAAGGAGGCGAGTAGTGTCGATCCGGGTAGGCCTGCGCGGCATGCTTAAACTGATCTTGGTCAATACTTTACACATAGTCCCCAACGTTGGTTTTCTCGCGGGAAGATTATGATTCGTTAAATATAGTCGCCTACTTTGAAAATCTATAGGAGTTAATAATTATATAATGAAAAGAGAAAGTATATCGGAACTTTGATTAAATCGTTACGAGCTGACTCGCTTTAATCAGTATTGTTTGCAAGACCTCAACATTACCTTTGGTGCTCACCTAATGCAGATATTTCATAGGTGGAAAAGCGTTAATATATTTTTAACTGTTGTGTTTCCATTGGGAGGTATGTTAGACCGAGTATCGGTTAATAACTCCCGTAAATGGATGTCGAAAAAGATGTTATTAGCAATATATTTTTTCTATTTCTTTACAAAGTATGATATAAAATGAATACACAAAAGCAAATATTAGGTCAATTTAGCAATGAATATCAAAGAAAATGTAATTTTTCTATACCAACCAAACCTAGGTTTTTCGGCTGAATCGGTCAAGTTTTATGCTTTCGCGCAATACATAGGTCTTTGCAAAGGATTCATGGGCAAATCAAAGTTCCATTTTCGACTTAATGTTGTTGCTCACACTGAGCAATTTTTATGTGTTTTTTTTTCTTCAAAATGCTAACGTTTACTTAACTTACTTGACTAAATTAAGCAGACAATGAAGGTCAATATGACATCCTTTTTTTTCTGAAAAGCAACAACTGTTCTGTCCGTATTTTGCTGCAACATACAATACAATACAATACAATACATTTTATTACATTCAGGCACATTTGCCTATAGTAAATTACAAACAAGTATTTACAATTTACAAAACGTAATCCCTTTTACGAGAAGCAAAGATAACATAAATAATGAATATCAAACAATTTTTCCGACATACGTCTAATCTATTGGGCCACGAAGTTTGTAATGAACAATGCATACGTTATTTGGCTGAGAAATACAAAAGGGTAGGCACAATGATTTTGTACTGAACACTGAACGGCCGGTTTTTGGTTGATATAAAACGACAAGTGTCTGCCATTGTAATGAAGTCGGAAAAAAACCCCATAATAAGTATTTGGCTGGAAATTACAACTATTCTTGACCCACTTAACGATCAGTATTTTGTTGATATAAATGCCGATGTTGGGCCCACAACATTTTTCAATGACAACTGAAATACCTTTATTTTCCCGAGCAATGCAACTGTTCTTGGCTCACAAAATAATGAACATTGAACGGCCGATATTTGGCAGAGATATACAACTAGTTTGGGCCCTTATAAAATGCAATGTACACTGACCGAACCTTATGTGGCTGATATATACTACTAGTCTATGTCAACATAGTTTGTACAGAGCAGTGCATGACCTTTATTACACTAGTTCAAGAAATGTGTTAATAAGCGAGCCTCTGGCGAGCTTAATAACAATTTGTTTTTGACGAGTTAAATAAATCTTTATGAAATGACAACGAATGTCGGATTCTTTTTATCACATGACGAAACACAAAAAGAAAATCGGTTTTTTGCTATCAGAAAAAAGTCCCAACATGTAATAAACTGGTACCTAATCACACAAACAAATATTTTTATGACCGATATTGATCCCTTTACATCGTTCGTTGATCGTGACGTTTGTGTTTACTGGATACACCTTCTCAGCCATTTTGTAAACATTTGCGGATGAATACAAAAATAGTGATTCGGTCATGTTATATTACACGTGTGACATATAAAGAAATACGTAATGGGTATATTAGATCGGATACAAGCATTGTCATGTGATAAACTAGCATATTGCATGTACAGCGGGATATGCATAAAACACACTGTCCATGAGATGATTCTTTATTTCAGGTAGTATCAATCCACTCGAAAAGAACATGATGATGTCCAATATCATCGCTAATAACACACAAACAAGAGTGGTCATCCGAAATAGACTGGTCATTCTTAATAGACTGCCCGCTGACCTCAGGTTTTGGATAGAGGTTAAAAAGTATGTCGCTACCTATTGCTTTGCAGAGGACAGTGCAGTTGCTTCTCTATTACCGTGTGTTCTTCACACGTTTAAATGGCAGTGGCGATAATTTCCTGGGAGAGATAATGCATTACAATAAACGATTTCTTATACCTGTGGGAGGTCAAATCAACCAATATCTTTATGGCATCAATGCCTGATATATCGGTCGTAAAGATAATAGTACCGATAGAAATGGCATCAACGCCTAATATCTCGGTAGTAAAGATAATAGTACTGAAAGAAATGGCATCAATGACTGATATATCGATCGTAAAGATAATAGTACCGACAGAAATGGCACCAACGCGTGACATATCTGTCGTAAAGATAATAGTACCGAAAGAAATGACATAAATGACTGATATATCGGTCGTAAAGATAATAATACCAAAAGAAATGGCATCCATGACTGATATATCTGTCGAAAGATAATAGTACCGACAGAAATGGCATCAGTGACTGATATATCGGTCGTAAAGATAATAATACTGACATAAATGGCACCAACGCGTGACATATCTGTCGTAAAGATAATAGTACCGAGAGAAATGGCATCAACGCGTGATATATCGGTCCTAAAGATAATAGTACCAAAAGAAATGGCATCAACGCCTGATATATCGGTCGTAAAGATAATAGTACCGATAGAAATGGCATCAACGCCTAATATCTCGGTAGTAAAGATAATAGTACTGAAAGAAATGGCATCAATGACTGATATATCGATCGTAAAGAAAATAGTACCGACAGAAATGGCACCAACGCGTGACATATCTGTCGTAAAGATAATAGTACTGACAGAAATGACATAAATGACTGATATATCGGTCGTTAAGATAATAGTACCGAAAGAAATGGCATCCATGGCTGATATATCTGTCGAAAGATAATAGTACCGAAAGAAATGGCATCCATGACTGATATATCTGTCGAAAGATAATAGTACCGAAAGAAATGGCATCAACGCCTGATATATCGGTCGTAAAGATAATAATACCGACAGAAATGGCATCAACGCCTGATATATCGGTCGTAAAGATAATAGTACCGACATAAATGGCATCAACGCGTGATATATCGGTCCTAAAGATAATAGTACCGAAAGAAATGGCATCAACGCCTGATATATCGGTCGAAAAGATAATAGTACCGACAGAAATGGCATCAACGCCTGATATATCGGTAGTAAAGATAATAGTACCGAAATAAATGACAGAAAGGACTGATATATCGGTCGTAAAGATAATAGTACCGAAACAAATGGCATCCATGACTGATATATCTGTCGAAATATAATAGTACCGACAGAAATGGCATCAGTGACTGATATATCGGTCGTAAAGATAATAGTACCGACAGAAATGGCATCAACGCCTGATATATCGGTCGTAAAGATAATAATACCGACAGAAATGGCATCAACGCGTGATATATCGGTCGTAAAGATAATAATACCGACAGAAATGGCATCAACGCGTGATATATCGGTCGTAAAGATAATAATACCGACAGAAATGGCATCAACGCCTGATATATCGGTAGTAAAGATAATAATACCAAAATAAATGGCATCAACGCTTGATATATCGGTCCTAAAGATAATATTACCGAAAGAAATGGCATCAACGCGTGATATATCGGTCCTAACGATAATAGTACCGAAAGAAATGGCATCAACGCGTGATATAACTGAAAAAACGTTTGATAACAGTGTTAAAGAACTTCCCTATCTTCTGTAAGAATTTTGGTTTAATCTTCTTTGTACTAGTTTCACCCTTTCGCAAATACAACATATCTGCAGCTGTCGACTTTGAAAATATTCAGTCAAAAATATAGAAATTCTCTATATATGAAAGAGCAATTGATGAATAATAAGAAAACATTGTAGTTAAAGGAGACATTGCGCATTATATGCAAGTTCTTCTTATGCCACTTTATTTGTTGTTGCAAAAGTCGTCTGCTGCTATAGAGACGTTATAAAGCATCTATATTTGGTAAAGGGTGAACTTTATACACATACAAAATATTTACTCTATTCTTCCACCAGGTTCACGGATTTGGTTGACAGTGCCACGCTAAAGGGAGATGTGTCATCGCAGGACACGGAATTCCTTTGTGATAAGGCCTGGTCTGTCATTGCGTGCTACTTGGCGTCGGAGGTGCCACCTAAAGTACAGGTATACAGAGTGTTTGCATGGTTTACATAGCATGTTTATGTTTATGTTTTACGCCGCTTTCAACTGTTGTTTCAATTATAGCCGAGCCCCGGTAGCGGTAGCGACGCGGGCTGTCAATCCAGGGGTTGTGAGTTCAAATACCAGCTGGGCCAACATTCTTTCCGGTGTTTGACAAAAGTCATTGTGAACTGCGTCACTCGTCTTTCACCAATGGGCTGTTTAACAGTCTATGTTGAAAAGCAGCCAGTTGCTTGAAAAGTATGTTGTGTGGTGTACTGGTGTGGGAAAACCAGGAAACGCATGAGTAGGTGAACTGGTCGCCGTGATATGACTGAAAAATTGTTGAAAACGGCGTTAACCCTTTCCCTCATACGACAATTCTGCAGCAGACGACTTTGAACATATTTTGTCAAAAGATGGAAAATCTCTATAATTGAATGGATAACCTATGATTAAAAGTGGAAAACATTGTGGCAAAAGGAGAAATTGCACGTTTTGTGCAATTTCTTCTTTTGTTACTATGTTTTCAAAAAGCCATCTGCTGTAGAGGCGTCAAAAAGCGTCTATATGAGGGAAAGGGTTAAAACCCAATCAATCAATTCACTTATATCACGGTGTTTTGTGGGTTAGTTACAAGAACTACTTGTCCATATATCTTCACACCAGCCAGACAGTAACCCTGAGCGTCAAGGAGGGAACGCTATGACTTCTATATGAGCCGGACGCGAGAAAACCAACATTATGGGACTCTGCGTAAAGTATGGACCCGGATCAGCCTTAGCATGCCGCGCGGGCTAACCCGGATAGAAACTGTTCGCCTCCTGTGGATTTTCTGTTCCAGGAATCATTTCTCTATACCTCTATCCCCCTGAGACGGAATGTGTCCGCCCGAATCAGTCTGCGCGGACTGCGCAGGCTGATATGGATCGATACATGACGCAGAGGCCGTAATGTTGGTTTTCTCGGGGGACGTCTCATGTTTTGAAGTCGCTTGTATGACCCGGTCGGGGATAGAAACTGCACTGCGACCTCCCGCAGCCAATGGATGCTCTACCACTACACCACCCTGACTGACGGTCAATTTACATCAGTACAATTTTACTGTTTATCAATACGACAACAAAATAATAACAATTAAAAGATGATACGTATTCTTTATTGTATATAGGTTACAATACACCAATAAAAATCCATTTTGTTTCCATGTAAATCGACCAGTTTCAGTCCTCGATTGTCACACTTTCTTCTAAGCGTTTCTCATGTAGAACACAATATATCATTGAAAAGAGTCACCTCCTAGCTTTAAAACAATCCCCCCAAAAAAGTGGGGTCATTATGCAAGAAAGAACTCACCAGGCGAAAATGGTAACCGTCATTTTTGACCAAATCGGGCCCGGACAAAACCGGTGTTTAGCATTCTCTACTTTCACTTTCAAACAAGGTCAAAATACTAAAAGTGATATAATCAATAATTTCCAGTGCATCCTATACACACGCACTATGCATTTAAACTCAATGTCATATATTCAATACATTCTGATGTTGGTATACACTCATTTCTACGCAAACAAAGTTTTTTTTAGGGACTTTAGTACTGTAGATCAGCAAGTCAGCGGATGTATTTAGCGTAATTTGACCTATTAGGAAGCCGTTATGGTTATGCAATGTTTTAAATGGTGAAATGTGCCTTTTAATTGAACCTATATCTAATTGATATGTATTGAAAAACGACAGAGCTTTAGTTGACATATACTACTATACATGTATCTTGTCATGTGCATAGATGAAATATACTTCAATTTACTTTACTTTATTCAAAAGGCTTTAAAGACTTACTGTGTTTTTAGCCAAATTATATAGACAGACATACATATAAAACAATTTTAACAAAGAATGATTAGCAAAATCGTGAATACACTATAAAAGACACAGACGAAATATTTAATAGCTATTTCTAATTACTATTTTAGAAATGTAAAACATAAAACGTTATCAAGGATCCTTTCTCATTTTGTTTGCACTACATACATATATTTAGCTATCTGAATGACATTTTTATTTGAATTTAATTGCATGAGCGAGGAAATTATATTAAATGATGGCCATTTACAATAGAATGGTTTGAAGTATTTTGCCCGCATGTTAGATAGTTTGGGTATACTAATACACAGTGACATTCGTTTTCAATCATATTCATATTACAGTTTGTACAAAGTCTTTGATCACGAGGTAAATTAATTTATCTTCCACTTTCGATGTTAAGGTTATGTGATGAAATCCTAAATTGTGTCAAAGCCATCTTATATTTGTTATCATATGGCAAGTCGAGGTAAGTTTCCATATGTAATTAATGTTTTATTAGTTTATATGATTCAAGACGAGGCGAGACATTAATATATAAATATAAACATCACATTGTAAAGCAATATAAGAAGAACAAAATCCTTTATTGTTTTAACATTATTGCAACTGTAAAATTCTTATTTAAATAGGAATACTGAACATTTATACAGTTAATGAGAGTTTGAATGTTTTCATTTATTTAATTACTAGCATACTCGTATATTACTTAACCCTTTCCCTCATACGACAATTCTGTAGCAGACGACTTTGAATTTTTTTTGTCAACAAATAGAAAATCCGATTTTCTTTGTGTGTTTCGTCATGTGATAAAAAAGAATCTGACATTCGTTGTCATTTCATAAACAGTTTTATTAAACTCATCAAAGATATTTGTTATAAAGCTCACCAAAGGCTCGCTTAATAACAAAACATCTTTAACTCGTTTAATACAACTTTATATGAAATGACAACTCATGTCAGAGCTTATATATTTACTAATCAAATGTAACATCCATTGCAGGTTAATATCCCTAATGACATGGCGTCAAATATCATTAATGTGCTGGCTGCCACAGGGCCGGTTAGGGGACTGTTCCACGACGCTATATTCCTCCTGTTTCCTATGTTATATCATTACTATAAAAAGTATGACATATATATTACCTTATCAATCCTTCAGTTCTTCAGTCATCCGATTTATTCTAAACGTTAGTAGCTAAGGCAATCTGTTCACCTTGCATATTTGATACGATTGCGTAAATCTCAGTATCGCATGACAATCCTTGTATCCGATCTAATATGCAGAGTACGTATTGCTTTATATGTCACATGTGTAATATAACATGACCGAATCACTATTTTTGTATTCCTCTGCGAATGTTTACAAAATGGCTGAGAACCTGTATCCGGTTAACACAAACGTCACGATAGATGAACAAGTTAATTGGACCACTATCGGTCATAAAAATATTATATTGTTGTGTGGTGAGTTAACAATTTATTAAGTATTACATGTTGGGACTAATTTCATTTATTTATTGATTATTACAATACCAGGTAAAATAGAATATGTTTAGATTGCGAATATGACCATGCAATTCTCTGTTACTTATGCAAATTATTAGATTGAACTTCTATAATAACAAAAGTTATCAAACATTGCATGTCGTTCATGTACAACAGAATGATGTGACGGTACGTTGTCTTATTGTGTAACGTTACACAATGGACATAATAAATTTCATTAGACGGTTATAACAAATCATGATATCAGTATGAAAAAACATGTTCACGCACAAGCACGTGTGTACTTTTCAATTCCTAAGTTTTGTAAATGTAACTGAACAAAAATCAAAATTTATACGATTGAAAATTTACAAAATTTCATTTTTATTAAAATTCCCATGCAATATATCATGGCTAGACAATCCTAATTTCGAATTTTTCATATTTGTACTGTTAAGATAATAAGAAAAGTAGCATTACATTGATGACTGTCTACTGTACTTTCAATATTTACCAATAAAATAATTATACCTCCTTCGAAGAAGAGGGGGTATATGGGAGCCACTGTGTCTGTCGGTCGGTCGGTCGGTCGGTTGGTCGGCCGGTTGGTCGGTTGGTCGGTTTGTTGGTCGGTCGGTAAGAAGCCATATTTTGTCTGAAGCCATATTTTTCCCGATCTATTTCTTACAAACCACTGGGTGGAATTCAATAAAATGTTACATGAAGCTTCTATACCAAGAGAAGATGTGCATATCCTAAAGGGGTTACAATTGCATATTATTTTACGTTATGGCCCTTTTACTTATTAAGTTAGGTGAAGGTGCTGTTTAGAGGATATTTATCATCTTTAGTGATAGGTCTAGTTACAACTAAAAACTATTCTATTTAAAGTATGAAAATGTATGACTACATTTTATTGTTTTTGAATAATTAACCTCTTCATTATTATTTCTTCTCTTTATCAAGAACCATTTAAATTGTGCAAGTACAACGTTAATGTTACAAAAAATGTGCGACGTCAGTGTATTTACCGCATTTAAAAATAACGTCGTTTTCGACGTCAAAACGTATGTTTTTGCACAGGCGTCCGAGTTTGTGTTTGGAGAGAATTAACAAAATAAACATGCAATACCTGGTTAATAATAATAATATTTTGGTTTTATTTACCCTCGCCATGCAGAATTAACTATTTGGCGAGCATACCTGGTTAAACCACTACACATAGTATTTATATGGTCCATATGCTACGACCGTAAAACTTTTCCTTTAATTCGCACTAATGTGTCATGGCAGATGTAGGGAATTGAAATCAGCACGCAGGTAATTCTATATATTCCCTACTGTCTGCCGTCTATTTTATCCGAATACCACTTTAAACGAGAAAGTGATTGTGGTTTCATTAACGACACTTTCATTGTTACAAAAACATACGTTTTGACGTTTTAAACGTTGTTATTTCAAAGGTATGATTCCACCTTAACATATCGAGGGCTTGGTGTGGAACTAAAAACTATTTTGAAAACCCTGGTTTAGGGGCAATTTTGACCCCTTTTTTAACAATGCAAATTTAGGTGCCATTGCTCAGAACGAGCAATGGTACCTAAATTTCCATTGTTTACAAAAAAAAATGATTTAACGCTTATAAAGACTTAATGGCGAGGTGATTAACCTTGGTAAAGAAATACTATTTTTTTTTTAGTTACAACCGTTTCACGCAAAGCCCTCTATATTGTTTACTAAAATACCATATGCGTACTGCTTAGAGTATCTAAATGACCATCTTTCCCTTTGTTGTCAAATACAAATGTTAACTCCAAACTCCTATTATATCAAAAGTTATTAAACGTTGTATGTCGTTCAGTGGTGCTTTTTCCTTATGTATGCCAACCTCTGATGCATTGTATGTTGTAGGTACTCAAAAGAATCGTCTCACAGAGGAGATATTTTCAGTTCCTACAACATAGGGTTTTAGTGACTAATATTTATTTTAAATAACGAAAAATGCCACTTATCTAGAACTTTAAATGTATCTTTACTTCATTTTAAGTTTAATATTATAAGTCTTGAATTTAAGACTATATATGATATTGAGGACATTTTACCTCTATTAACTGGAAATCTCATCATTGTCCCTATTGTCATGACGACAGATTCCAGGACGAGGTTATAAATGGTGACGTGCCAGACGAGTATCTAGACTCGATAGAAAACAGTTTTAAGGACCATGTATGTTCGAATCCCCACGCTGGTATGTCTTGCCCAGACTTCAGAACCATCACATCAGATAAAGTTAAAACACAGCACCACGTGTCTATAGGTAAGGCTTGATTTGTCCAGGAATGTAGATAAGAGGGATAAGCAACTCCACCTGTACACCTGTTTTCTGGTTAAAATATCACATGGAGATCTCGAAATACAATTGTCAAAATAGTCACATTTTGTAGCAAATAAACTTTGAAGTCACATTTGGCACATAAACAAAACATACATATTCTGAAACCTTAACATTTCAACTTAAGTTAGAGATACAATGAACAATTGGAATTTCTTTTTATTTTGAAAAATTACTGGTTTCAAAGACACAGATATTGTGATTTCTAAATTATATTAATTTTGTTCCAAAAATTAATAGACTGACATTATTCATAAGACTAAA
This sequence comes from Serripes groenlandicus, assembly GCA_031761405.1. Classification (NCBI taxonomy): domain Eukaryota; kingdom Metazoa; phylum Mollusca; class Bivalvia; order Cardiida; family Cardiidae; genus Serripes; species Serripes groenlandicus. The sequence continues at coordinate 11,531,628 of JASEVX010000012.1, forward strand.
ACATTATCAAAGCGTGAAGTATATTTGTTATTTTCATATCTTCAATAGTTTTTGAGTTTTACTTGCTACAAATGTAGGGACGGGTGATATCTTAGTATACAACTTAGTTACTTATCCCTCTTATCTACGTCCCTTATTTGTCCGTCTAACTTATGCAGTGACGCTTTCTTAATGCTTTTAATTTTAGACAATGACAAGATGTAGATAGATTGATTGGAGTTTAACACCGTTTTCAATAATTCCAGTGATATCAATGTTAGCCCATTTGTGGAAGACGAATGATGCTTATCGCATTTGATAGTTGGCATCCATAGAAAAGAATGTTCATCTAGCGGGGGAAGGGGTCGGACTTAAACTCCTAGATTGACAACCCGTTTTCAATAATTCCGACTGATATCAATGTTAGCCCTTGGTGTAAAACGAATAATGCTTATCGCATTTGATATTTGGCAACCGTAGCAAAGAATGTTCGTCGAGCGGGGGAAGGGTTCGGACTTAATCTCCTAGATTGACAACCCGCGTCGCTACGGACTTCAGCTGCCGGTAGGTTTTGTGAATGAAGAGCGATTGGGAATCTCCACTTTGACATTTGATGAAATGCGAGACCTTTCGCATGATGAACTCTCGTAAACAGTCGTGTATGCAACTCGATCTATTCCTAGCCGGGAGTGCATGGCTGTTTGTGTTTGTATAACTTCATATACTACGAATTGAATCGGAATTCTTTTTTTTTAGGTTCGAATTACGTCAAGAATTTTTCAAAAGTAGTGCAAAAATGACATGTTATTATTGCTGATGTCCGAATAACCTTTGGGCTCGATTTGAAAAATTAAATTGTACAGCCGAGTGCCGGTAGCCCAATACAGGGATTGTGAGTTCGAAACCCTGCTCGGCCAACACTCTTTCCGACGTTGACTAAAGCCATTGCGGCAGGCGTCGTTCTTTTTTTTTTTAAACCAACTGGATAAACAGCCAGTTGCTGAAAAAAACTGTTGTGTGAGGTAATGGTGTAAGAACAGAACAGAAAACACAAGAGTATGTGAACTGGCCACCATGATAAGACTGATCAATTATTTAAAACAGGGTTAAACCCCTAATTAACCCTAATTAACCAATTAATTGAAAAATCACCAGCAACGTACCCAGAATCGAACAAAGATTCCCCGCTTTCGAGCGGTCAATGAGATAATGTTTAATTTACTAGAACACAATATCTGTAATTTCACTGTATTAGAAGAGACACCAAGAGTGGTTTTTAAAGGAGACAAGGCTAAGTCATGAAATCTGTCTACCTATCAATACATTTGTCTTACATATATTAACCCCTTTCACAAAATCTCAATATAAAAAGCGCCTGCTGTAGATGCATCAAAATGCGTCTCCAAGTGGTAAAAAGTAAACAGAGGTCTTGGTATGTTAAGTAATCTGGTCTTATCCACACAGTATCGACAGACATCCGTTCCAAAGTAAACGAACAACACAATTAATCAAAGCACTGAAAGTTTAAGTATGTGGTATTTAAAATCTTTTTCCCCTTACATTTATTCAGACAGATTGACATATTTGAGCTTATTTGGATATATTACTGAATAATCTATCAATGGGTATGTTTGGTATGTCATGTTGTTTTGAAATAAGGTAACAATCGGCCGTTAAAAGAGAGCCCAAATGTCTAATATTGTGTAGGTGATGGCGCCTGTACTCGGATGCAAACAGTCAAAATAAAAAATCGCATTCCGAGTACAGAACCAAGACAAGGTTCGGTATATTTGATATTAACATGAATATTTAACCTATTCAGGTAATCCGTTTTGTACATTATGGTGTTTCATTATCCGTTATCCCCCACTCCACAATTGGATATCAAAACTCGGCTCGGAAGCAAATTGACTTAATTATTCATATAAATAAATTATCGGTAGTAAGGATGGCTTTGCATAGTATGTAGAGCGCACCTTGCATGGCGGATGCAGCGCACACTAATCTTATTAAACATGATGAAGGCTAATATTTACAGTTTTTAATTCAATGTAAGTCCGATATTTCTCAAATCTATAAGATCTATATATCAATGATTTTCAAACTTAAATCTGCAATTTACATGCTGGCTACTTCCCTTGTGTGATTATCAACCCCACCCCTTACACGAGCATTGCAAACAGTGATTATAATGGAATATGGTCTGAATATTGTTGATATAGTCAATTAAAAACCCCATGGGCATACTATAAATTAAACTGTTCTTTTAAAAAGTGACAAACCTCATTTGTCAAGGAAGGCATTCAATTTGACAAACATCTCGTGTGTACATACACATGCAACCGTCTGTCTTACCCTAATTTATGAATACCAACACAACCGTCCCATTAGTACTTTCAGTGCTTTGATTACTACGACCAACCCCGTAGTGTAGGATTCAAAAGATTTCTCTCTATGAGACCTTTTTATGGTGAACTAAGCACCTTATCTGTAGATGTATTGTAAGCAAAATGTTAGTATTGTTATTTGTCTTTTTTCCCCACAGACGAACACGGCATGAAGATCCACTTTTCTATCACCACCGGAGTCATCTATATTTTCCCCGTAGCTAAGGCGCCGAAGTCCCCGACTCAGGGCGGTAGGCGTTTTACGAAGCATAGCATACACGCCCTCTCCGAAGGATCCTCCACTCCGAAAAGAGAAAGTCGATCTCAGCATTTCCATGGAGCCGGCAAAGACGGGAGCAATGCAGTCAATGGTGGAGATGACCAAGGGCGCAAACCTAAAGGTTCTAAACATTCGCCTCCACAAAAGGAAAAGCAAAGGGGCAAACGGGAAAAGATCGTTGTAAGGGAGGCTCAAGACTCTAGGCGACTTTCGATAGACATTAAACATAAAGATACCTCGGAGAGGGCGAAGAGACTGAGTGTTCTTGTGGAGTCACTGAATAAAGAAAAGCAGCGGAAGATTATTGCGCAGAACAGGAAGAACACCAACATGATGAATTTCGCAGAAGTTGTGAAGGCGGCTTTAAGCGATATGTCAGGATCAAATTCTATGTTTTCTTAAGTGTATCCTGTTGTAAGTGTTCCATCCAGTATTTACAACCTTATATATATATCTTATATCAGTGCTCCTGTTGTTCTTATTAATTAATCCTTTCCCACCTACAGACATTTTTGATGTATCTTCAGCAGATGATTTTTTTAAATAAGTTTGGCCATACGAGAAATTGCCGATAATGATTCCAATTCATTTCAATAATTAGGCTTTCAATTAAAAAGAAAGGTGTGGGTGATTTAGGGGTGTTTAAACATGCCGAACGGGGACGGAAATAGCTTTCATAGCTTCCCGAATAACGAGACGGTAAGCAAAATGTGGATAAATGTGGTGGAATTGCGAAAACTTTGGAAAGGGCCGACAAAACATACCGCTCAAACTGCTACGGACTGATCTCTAAAGATATGGTTGCCTTAATCATTTATCTCAATGTTAACAGTTGACTCGTCGCTTTTTTCTTCGAAAGAAGACGACGAATAGTGTAAATCTATAGCTGACGCTTCGTATTGTTATTGATCCGCCATAATGAAAACCAAACGGGTTCCCAATATGACATCATCGCGGAAAACCGAATGTCAGTATTATTTTTCATTTTCACACTCGACAATTCCCGTAAAATTGTAATTGTATTACACATAACAAAAATTATTATATCGTTTTGTTTTTGGTATTCTGGTATTGAATGAAAAACACGCGCTCGCACAGCAAGGCGGGATTGGAACTAAGGGCGCCGCGCGGCCCGCCTCGCCATGTTCCACTTCCCGCTAGAGCTTTTTTCGCTGCTTTAAATTTTCTCCGAATCCTAACTCACTACTACCACCAGCTGAAGGCGGGGAAAGAAAAAGAGAAAGAGCGTATATAGTCTGTAGTGTTTGCCATAAGAAAAGTTTCCGGAAAATTGCGATGAAAAATAAATGGTAAATAAAGAAGTCACGTGACAAATGCGCATTAGGAGGTCACCTGTGAAAGTTTATTAGTCATCTTCCCGAAGTGAAAGGAAAAGTACGAATATTTACGGGCGTTGGCGATTTCAGTTTAACTAAAAAAAAAAAAGGTCTAAAACCACATTAACGCCATTTCACTCTTCGGTTTTGTTGTTTATATATATTTTTTTTTATTTGTCATTCCAATATACATGTTATAAATACACACAGAAATTTACGAACATTTACGGCAAATAGCAACGAAGAAGAGAGTGGTACCGCTTTGTCTGACTAAGTGTGAAATAAAGGGAATTGTATTTAGAACAGCGTATGAGGAAAGTGTGAAGGTGGTTAGCTTTGATAAACAAAGGAACTCCGTCGATTAAAAGTAGAATCTACACACTGACGCGTGATAGTAGCTCGTTGATTGGCTACGGTACAAATAGTTTAGAGAGGAATGTAATGGTCGCTTTCTTGACTGAAGTGACCTAAAAGAAGACGTCTTCTTCTTACCCGACTTTTGACACCCCAAGATAATTAAATTATTTTATTTAATATATTAACTTTTGATTCAACGCAATAACATGAATTATTTTATTTATCATAAAATACATTTATATAGCATTGCAGTTTCCTTTAATCCAAATACCACATTTCACCCATTATGGGAAAAACTATTAGATAACACAGAACTGAATTGAAATGGGCATTTTATTTGTCAATGCCAGGTAGATAAAATGTTATATCATTTTTAACATATCTGGGCAGGACAAAAATGCGCCAAAAACTCTCATGTGCTGTTAATTGTTATCAATAATTTTCTTTTTTTTCATGTTCAGTATAGCCATGATCAAACACTTTTTGCCAGTCTAGTTCATGGTTTAGAGAATTATTATCTTTCAAACTTTTTTTTTCAACATCATTACCAGTTCAGTTTATTGCAATGGTGAAGAATTTCAAATAACTATTTAATGAGCATGAAACTTTGTCATACTATTTGTTTCTCATGTATTTTTTTTGTGTGTGCAAAACTGTCTAAAATTCTCAAACTAGGTCATTTGTCAAAGCATTATAATGGTTCATGGGGACTAGTTGACCATGGTTGATTTTTCACACAAATGCTACATAACACTGTTCTCCACAAACACATATTTTCCCAATCCTTTACCTGCACGCTTTTAAAAACGGTCACTAAGGGTTTAGAATGCTCTTATCTTTCTAAACTCTTACTCTTACTCCACTATGTTCCACTCTGTTCATAAAAGTGGACCAATCAATCCATAACTGATACATGATGAATTAATGCTTTCAATGTGTAGGAGTAACACATGCTTATGGAGTGCATTATATTGCTCGGTGGGAAACGTCTTATTTGTCATTCATTCACCTTGTTCTGTAACTAGTTGTTAGTTGCTGGATCCAATTGCATGCATACTTTCTTGTTTACCCAATACTACGCTAAATTACACTTATCTGTTTCGACCACAACTGTGGTCGTCCTAAAACAAGAAATTGTGTGGTCCTGTAATTTAAGTTGTTTTAGATCACCTGGGCCAAAGGCTCTTGATGATCTATTGGAATCACTCACTGTTCGTAGTTCACCTAAAAGAAAAACTGGCTGCAAAATGATAAAACTTGCCATGAATGTTCCTTGCATGACCCCACTTTTACAGTCGTTCACATAATTCCATTTAGTTCACAACTTGTTGCCATGGCGACAAAAAAGGAAAACTATTAAATTCTTCTTGTCAGAAACTACTGGTTCATCCGGATTTAAAAATAATTTCTCTGAGATGTTCCTTGACTGAACCTCCACCAAGTTTGCTCGAGTGGGTGTAGTTTGTAAAACACACTGAAACTAATGTGGAAGATGATTTAACATTGACATATTTCTCTATATAATAAGGCAGAAACTTCAAAATGTTTCTGCTTAAACTTGCTGTCAATTATTACTGTGATTTTTCATGTCTAAAATGTGTATACTTGTGGGCTCTTGCACTCAAGTGAGCGATATAGGGCCAACAAGGTCCTCCTGTTTTTCAATTGCCAGTTTCATAATATTTACTATTTTTGATATCTTTCAACTTCTTAACAATAAATACATAAACATAAGCTGCAATTGTTATTTTCTTTCACATTTTCCCTACTTCTCCAACCTTCCTGCAGCCCACATGCCGTTAGAACTTTCAGTGCTTTGATTAAAATGATCAGTTATTTAAGTGATCATGTCAGTAATGAAGGATATTTAATCCTTAATTACATGTAAATTCTTTAAAAAAGAATGCAACTGATTACGTAATGACTTATGGTAACTATTGAAAACATTGCTTATAGTGAGCTCTTTTAATTATTTCAACTTAACTACATTTTTAAGAAAAGGGATTTTCATACTTTTAAGGTGAAAAAGATTTTAAAATAAATATATTTATGTTTGAATTTACTTGATGTTTTTGTTAAAACAATGCAAACTATTGAAATTACTTATTGTTTTATTTGTCTTTAGTTTAACTTTATTTAAGCATTTGACACCTTAAATTTAGGCATTCCTTATGCCCTTTTCAACACCTACGATGTCTCCAAATGCGCGAGGGGATTTTGAGTGTCTCCCAGTTAATATGACAATTCTGCAGTCACATCAAGAAATTAAGAATCAAAAGAATAATAACGGTTACTTCAAACCTAGTATTATAACGATTCATTCGTAACTATAACAAATGGTATATAGGTTTATACCTTTCATACACTCCAAATATGGACTTATATACGTCAACTGGTTGTGGTCAAGGTATCTTAAATGTAGAATAGTTCGGAGGAAGAATTAAAGGCTAGCTAGACGACTTTTGCTTCACCTTTAGTAGACGGGTATTTAAAAACAGGCTAGAATAAAGAGCAAGTGTTACATTGCTTAAACATAATAATGTTCATTTCTGCAACATTTTAAACGTTACATGAAAACTATAAGCCGCATTTTAAAACATTACACAATTTTCCTCATACGTTTTCAAAGCTGGTATTAGAACTATCAAATGTAAGTGCCTTTGGCCCTTTCCCTTCATAGAACAAATCTGCAGCAAACTTTGACAACATTTTAGCCATCCCGCGCAAAAACCAACATTGTGTTCTCTGCGTAGTTTAATGTATTTGGTTTTATATAGTGTCCTGTATGTAGTGTCTGTCCTGTATGTAATGTCTGTCCTGTATGTAGTGTCTGTCCTGTATATAATGTCTGTCCTGTATGTAATGTCTGTCCTGTATGTAATGTCTGTCCTGTATGTAGTGTCTGTCCTGTATATAATGTCTGTCCTGTATGTAATGTCTGTCCTGTATGTAGTGTCTGTCCTGTATATAGTGTCTGTCCTGTATGTAGTGTCTGTCCTGTATGTAGTGTCTGTCCTGTATGTAATGTCTGTCCTGTATGTAATGTCTGTCCTGTATGTAGTGTCTGTCCTGTATATAGTGTCTGTCCTGTATATAATGTCTGTCCTGTATATAATGTCTGTCCTGTATGTAATGTCTGTCCTGTATGTAATGTCTGTCCTGTATATAATGTCTGTCCTGTATGTAGTGTCTGTCCTGTATATAGTGTCTGTCCTGTATGTAGTGTCTGTCCTGTATATAGTGTCTGTCCTGTATGTAGTGTCTGTCCTGTATATAATGTCTGTCCTGTATGTAATGTCTGTCCTGTATGTAATGTCTGTCCTGTATATAGTGTCTGTCCTGTATGTAATCTGTCTGTCCTGTATGTAGTGTCTGTCCTGTATGTAGTGTCTGTCATGTATATAGTGTCTGTCCTGTATGTAGTGTCTGTCCTGTATATAATGTCTGTCCTGTATGTAATGTCTGTCCTGTATGTAATGTCTGTCCTGTATGTAGTGTCTGTCCTGTATATAATGTCTGTCCTGTATGTAATGTCTGTCCTGTATGTAGTGTCTGTCCTGTATGTAATCTGTCTGTCCTGTATGTAGTGTCTGTCATGTATATAGTGTCTCTCCTGTATGTAATGTCTGTCCTGTATGTAATGTCTGTCCTGTATGTAATGTCTGTCCTGTATGTAATGTCTGTCCTGTATGTAGTGTCTGTCCTGTATGTAATCTGTCTGTCCTGTATGTAGTGTCTGTCATGTATATAGTGTCTCTCCTGTATGTAATGTCTGTCCTGTATGTAATGTCTGTCCTGTATGTAATGTCTGTCCTGTATGTAATGTCTGTCCTGTATGTAATATGTCTGTCCTGTATATAATGTCTGTCCTGTATGTAATCTGTCTGTCCTGTATGTAATCTGTCTGTCCTGTATATAATGTCTGTCCTGTATGTAGTGTCTGTCCTGTATATAATGTCTGTCCTGTATGTAATGTCTGTCCTGTATGTAATGTCTGTCCTGTATATAATGTCTGTCCTGTATGTAGTGTCTGTCCTGTATGTAATGTCTGTCCTGTATGTAATGTCTGTCCTGTATGTAATGTCTGTCCTGTATATAGTGTCTGTCCTGTATGTAATCTGTCTGTCCTGTATGTAGTGTCTGTCCTGTATGTAATGTCTGTCATGTATATAGTGTCTGTCCTGTATGTAGTGTCTGTCCTGTATATAATGTCTGTCCTGTATGTAATGTCTGTCCTGTATGTAGTGTCTGTCCTGTATATAATGTCTGTCCTGTATGTAGTGTCTGTCCTGTATATAATGTCTGTCCTGTATGTAGTGTCTGTCCTGTATATAATGTCTGTCCTGTATGTAATGTCTGTCCTGTATGTAATGTCTGTCCTGTATATAGTGTCTGTCCTGTATGTAGTGTCTGTCCTGTATATAATGTCTGTCCTGTATGTAATGTCTGTCCTCCTGTATGTAATGTCTGTCCTGTATGTAATGTCTGTCCTGTATGTAGTGTCTGTCCTGTATGTAATGTCTGTCCTGTATGTAATGTCTGTCCTGTATGTAATGTCTGTCCTGTATATAGTGTCTGTCCTGTATGTAATCTGTCTGTCCTGTATGTAGTGTCTGTCCTGTATGTAATGTCTGTCATGTATATAGTGTCTGTCCTGTATGTAGTGTCTGTCCTGTATATAATGTCTGTCCTGTATGTAATGTCTGTCCTGTATGTAGTGTCTGTCCTGTATATAATGTCTGTCCTGTATGTAGTGTCTGTCCTGTATATAATGTCTGTCCTGTATGTAGTGTCTGTCCTGTATATAATGTCTGTCCTGTATGTAATGTCTGTCCTGTATGTAATGTCTGTCCTGTATATAGTGTCTGTCCTGTATGTAGTGTCTGTCCTGTATATAATGTCTGTCCTGTATGTAATATCTGTCCTGTATGTAATGTCTGTCCTGTATGTAGTGTCTGTCCTGTATGTAGTGTCTGTCCTGTATGTAGTGTCTGTCCTGTATGTAGTGTCTGTCCTGTATGTAGTGTCTGTCCTGTATGTAGTGTCTGTCCTGTATGTAATGTCTGTCCTGTATGTAATCTGTCTGTCCTGTATGTAGTGTCTGTCCTGTATGTAATGTCTGTCCTGTATATAATGTCTGTCCTGTATATAATGTCTGTCCTGTATGTAGTGTCTGTCCTGTATATAATGTCTGTCCTGTATGTAATGTCTGTCCTGTATGTAATGTCTGTCCTGTATGTAGTGTCTGTCCTGTATGTAGTGTCTGTCCTGTATGTAGTGTCTGTCCTGTATGTAGTGTCTGTCCTGTATGTAGTGTCTGTCCTGTATATAATGTCTGTCCTGTATGTAATGTCTGTCCTGTATGTAATGTCTGTCCTGTATATAGTGTCTGTCCTGTATGTAGTGTCTGTCCTGTATATAATGTCTGTCCTGTATGTAATGTCTGTCCTGTATGTAATGTCTGTCCTGTATGTAGTGTCTGTCCTGTATGTAGTGTCTGTCCTGTATGTAGTGTCTGTCCTGTATGTAATCTGTCTGTCCTGTATGTAGTGTCTGTCATGTATATAGTGTCTCTCCTGTATGTAATGTCTGTCCTGTATGTAATGTCTGTCCTGTATGTAATGTCTGTCCTGTATGTAATGTCTGTCCTGTATGTAATCTGTCTGTCCTGTATGTAGTGTCTGTCCTGTATATAATGTCTGTCCTGTATGTAATGTCTGTCCTGTATGTAATGTCTGTCCTGTATGTAATCTGTCTGTCCTGTATGTAGTGTCTGTCATGTATATAGTGTCTCTCCTGTATGTAATGTCTGTCCTGTATGTAGTGTCTGTCCTGTATGTAATGTCTGTCCTGTATGTAATGTCTGTCCTGTATGTAGTGTCTGTCCTGTATATAATGTCTGTCCTGTATGTAATGTCTGTCCAGTATGTAATGTCTGTCCTGTATGTAATGTCTGTCCTGTATATAATGTCTGTCCTGTATGTAATGTCTGTCCTGTATATAATGTCTGTCCTGTATATAATGTCTGTCCTGTATGTAATGTCTGTCCTGTATGTAATGTCTGTCCTGTATGTAATGTCTGTCCTGTATATAATGTCTGTCCTGTATGTAGTGTCTGTCCTGTATGTAGTGTCTGTCCTGTATGTAATGTCTGTCCTGTATGTAGTGTCTGTCCTGTATGTAGTGTCTGTCCTGTATGTAATGTCTGTCCTGTATGTAATGTCTGTCCTGTATATAGTGTCTGTCCTGTATGTAATGTCTGTCCTGTATGTAGTGTCTGTCCTGTATGTAATGTCTGTCCTGTATGTAGTGTCTGTCATGTATATAGTGTCTGTCCTGTATGTAGTGTCTGTCCTGTATATAATGTCTGTCCTGTATGTAATGTCTGTCCTGTATGTAGTGTCTGTCCTGTATATAATGTCTGTCCTGTATGTAATGTCTGTCCTGTATGTAGTGTCTGTCCTGTATGTAATCTGTCTGTCCTGTATGTAGTGTCTGTCATGTATATAGTGTCTCTCCTGTATGTAATGTCTGTCCTGTATGTAATGTCTGTCCTGTATGTAATGTCTGTCCTGTATGTAATGTCTGTCCTGTATGTAGTGTCTGTCCTGTATGTAATCTGTCTGTCCTGTATGTAGTGTCTGTCATGTATATAGTGTCTCTCCTGTATGTAATGTCTGTCCTGTATGTAATGTCTGTCCTGTATGTAATGTCTGTCCTGTATGTAATGTCTGTCCTGTATGTAATATGTCTGTCCTGTATATAATGTCTGTCCTGTATGTAATCTGTCTGTCCTGTATGTAATCTGTCTGTCCTGTATATAATGTCTGTCCTGTATGTAATCTGTCTGTCCTGTATGTAATCTGTCTGTCCTGTATATAATGTCTGTCCTGTATGTAGTGTCTGTCCTGTATATAATGTCTGTCCTGTATGTAATGTCTGTCCTGTATGTAATGTCTGTCCTGTATATAATGTCTGTCCTGTATGTAGTGTCTGTCCTGTATGTAATGTCTGTCCTGTATGTAATGTCTGTCCTGTATGTAATGTCTGTCCTGTATATAGTGTCTGTCCTGTATGTAATCTGTCTGTCCTGTATGTAGTGTCTGTCCTGTATGTAATGTCTGTCATGTATATAGTGTCTGTCCTGTATGTAGTGTCTGTCCTGTATATAATGTCTGTCCTGTATGTAATGTCTGTCCTGTATGTAGTGTCTGTCCTGTATATAATGTCTGTCCTGTATGTAGTGTCTGTCCTGTATATAATGTCTGTCCTGTATGTAGTGTCTGTCCTGTATATAATGTCTGTCCTGTATGTAATGTCTGTCCTGTATGTAATGTCTGTCCTGTATATAGTGTCTGTCCTGTATGTAGTGTCTGTCCTGTATATAATGTCTGTCCTGTATGTAATGTCTGTCCTGTATGTAATGTCTGTCCTGTATATAATGTCTGTCCTGTATGTAGTGTCTGTCCTGTATGTAATGTCTGTCCTGTATGTAATGTCTGTCCTGTATGTAATGTCTGTCCTGTATATAGTGTCTGTCCTGTATGTAATCTGTCTGTCCTGTATGTAGTGTCTGTCCTGTATGTAATGTCTGTCATGTATATAGTGTCTGTCCTGTATGTAGTGTCTGTCCTGTATATAATGTCTGTCCTGTATGTAATGTCTGTCCTGTATGTAGTGTCTGTCCTGTATATAATGTCTGTCCTGTATGTAGTGTCTGTCCTGTATATAATGTCTGTCCTGTATGTAGTGTCTGTCCTGTATATAATGTCTGTCCTGTATGTAATGTCTGTCCTGTATGTAATGTCTGTCCTGTATATAGTGTCTGTCCTGTATGTAGTGTCTGTCCTGTATATAATGTCTGTCCTGTATGTAATGTCTGTCCTGTATGTAATGTCTGTCCTGTATGTAGTGTCTGTCCTGTATGTAGTGTCTGTCCTGTATGTAGTGTCTGTCCTGTATGTAGTGTCTGTCCTGTATGTAGTGTCTGTCCTGTATGTAGTGTCTGTCCTGTATGTAATGTCTGTCCTGTATGTAATCTGTCTGTCCTGTATGTAGTGTCTGTCCTGTATGTAATGTCTGTCCTGTATATAATGTCTGTCCTGTATATAATGTCTGTCCTGTATGTAGTGTCTGTCCTGTATATAATGTCTGTCCTGTATGTAATGTCTGTCCTGTATGTAATGTCTGTCCTGTATGTAGTGTCTGTCCTGTATGTAGTGTCTGTCCTGTATGTAGTGTCTGTCCTGTATGTAGTGTCTGTCCTGTATGTAGTGTCTGTCCTGTATATAATGTCTGTCCTGTATGTAATGTCTGTCCTGTATGTAATGTCTGTCCTGTATATAGTGTCTGTCCTGTATGTAGTGTCTGTCCTGTATATAATGTCTGTCCTGTATGTAATGTCTGTCCTGTATGTAATGTCTGTCCTGTATGTAGTGTCTGTCCTGTATGTAGTGTCTGTCCTGTATGTAGTGTCTGTCCTGTATGTAGTGTCTGTCCTGTATGTAGTGTCTGTCCTGTATGTAATGTCTGTCCTGTATGTAATCTGTCTGTCCTGTATGTAGTGTCTGTCCTGTATGTAATGTCTGTCCTGTATATAATGTCTGTCCTGTATATAATGTCTGTCCTGTATGTAGTGTCTGTCCTGTATATAATGTCTGTCCTGTATGTAATGTCTGTCCTGTATGTAATGTCTGTCCTGTATGTAGTGTCTGTCCTGTATGTAGTGTCTGTCCTGTATGTAGTGTCTGTCCTGTATGTAGTGTCTGTCCTGTATGTAGTGTCTGTCCTGTATGTAGTGTCTGTCCTGTATGTAATGTCTGTCCTGTATGTAATCTGTCTGTCCTGTATGTAGTGTCTGTCCTGTATGTAATGTCTGTCCTGTATATAATGTATGTCCTGTATGTAGTGTCTGTCCTGTATATAGTGTCTGTCCTGTATATAGTGTCTGTCCTGTATATAGTGTCTGTCCTGTATATAATGTCTGTCATGTATGTAATGTCTGTCCTGTATGTAGTGTCTGTCCTGTATGTAGTGTCTGTCCTGTATATAGTGTCTGTCCTGTATATAATGTCTGTCCTGTATGTAGTGTCTGTCCTGTATGTAATGTCTGTCCTGTATGTAATCTGTCTGTCCTGTATGTAGTGTCTGTCCTGTATATAATGTCTGTCCTGTATGTAATGTCTGTCCTGTATGTAATGTCTGTCCTGTATGTAATGTCTGTCCTGTATGTAATGTCTGTCCTGTATGTAATGTCTGTCCTGTATGTAGTGTCTGTCCTGTATGTAGTGTCTGTCCTGTATGTAGTGTCTGTCCTGTATATAATGTCTGTCCTGTATGTAATGTCTGTCCTGTATGTAATGTCTGTCCTGTATGTAGTGTCTGTCCTGTATGTAATGTCTGTCCTGTATGTAATGTCTGTCCTGTATGTAGTGTCTGTCCTGTATATAATGTCTGTCCTGTATGTAATGTCTGTCCTGTATGTAGTGTCTGTCCTGTATGTAATGTCTGTCCTGTATGTAATGTCTGTCCTGTATGTAATGTCTGTCCTGTATGTAATGTCTGTCCTGTATGTAATGTCTGTCCTGTATGTAATGTCTGTCCTGTATGTAATGTCTGTCCTGTATGTAGTGTCTGTCCTGTATATAATGTCTGTCCTGTATGTAATGTCTGTCCTGTATGTAGTGTCTGTCCTGTATGTAATGTCTGTCCTGTATGTAATGTCTGTCCTGTATGTAATGTCTGTCCTGTATATAATGTCTGTCCTGTATATAATGTCTGTCCTGTATGTAGTGTCTGTCCTGTATATAATGTCTGTCCTGTATGTAATGTCTGTCCTGTATGTAATGTCTGTCCTGTATGTAATGTCTGTCCTGTATGTAGTGTCTGTCCTGTATATAATGTCTGTCCTGTATGTAGTGTCTGTCCTGTATGTAATCTGTCTGTCCTGTATGTAGTGTCTGTCATGTATATAGTGTCTCTCCTGTAGGTAATGTCTGTCCTGTATGTAATGTCTGTCCTGTATGTAATGTCTGTCCTGTATGTAATGTCTGTCCTGTATGTAATATGTCTGTCCTGTATATAATGTCTGTCCTGTATGTAATGTCTGTCCTGTATGTAATCTGTCTGTCCTGTATGTAATGTCTGTCCTGTATATAATGGCTGTCCTGTATGTAATCTGTCTGTCATACATATATGAATAGGAAGATATGTTAGTTTGCTTTATTGAGTATTATATATAATCTGTCTAGACTGGCAATGTATATATATATATGAGCCGTTCCACGAGAAAATCAACATTGTGGACTTTGCGTAAAGTATTCTGCGTAGTTTAATGTATTTGGTTTTATATAGTGTCTGTCCTGTATGTATGTAATCTGTCCTACAATGATAAGGCATATAGGAATAGGAAGATATGTTAGTTTGCTTTATTGAGTATTATATATATATAGTCTGTCTAGACAGGCAATGTATATATGAGCCGTTCCACGAGAAAACCAACATTGTGGACTTTGCGTAAATTATCGACCCGCATCAGCCTAAGCATGCCGCGCAGGCTAACCTGGACAGTCACTTTTCGCTTCCTGTGGATTTTCTTTTTCAGGCATTGTTACTCTATACCTATATACCCCTGAAACCGAATATGTCGGCCCAGATTAGCCTGCGCAGGCTGATCTGGGTCGATACATTACGCAGAGTCCATAATGTGGTTTTCTCGCGGGACGGTTCATTTAGGTATTAATTCGAAAATCTCTAGTACTGAAAACATAATTATTGAATAGAAAAATAACAAGTTGGTAAAAGGAGAAATTACTCAATGTGAACAATTTCTCTATTTGACAAAATTGTCAAGAGTCGTCAGTTACATGTGAATCTCAATACGGCTGCAGCTGCAGCTGGGAAAGAGTTAACAAAATGATAATCAATATCAGTCTGTTAATAGTGCTTAGTCTCGTGATTGTTTATACAAGCAAGTTTGCTTCTAAACACGAAACCCCAAATGTTTGAATGAAAGTCTTGTGCTTTTTGGGGCTACTCGTGATTTAATCCGTTTTAACTTATTAAGTTTACATCAACTGAGAAAGAAACAAGCTTTAAGCTTATATGATCAAGCTCGACGTCTGCTTCATGTTGCCTATTGTTTGCGTGGAAAAGAAGCCATATCGAGCAGCCGCTCATCATTGTTTTGAAGGCTCGTACATCATTTGAAAGGAGAGTTAACGCTTACAATGAATGGAATGTAGAAGACTATTACAACAGAAATACCCAAAAAAGGTAAGAATAGCGCTCTACAAACAATCTCTATACATTAAAGTTTAATTATTGAATAGAGTTGAACCATTTTGGTAAATTGATGAGCATTTTCTCCTTTTGTGTCAATGTTGTCGAAAGTCGTCTGCTGCAGATGCTTCAAAAAGACGACCACTCGCTGTCAAATTTCGTAAAATTGGATATACAGTCAAACCTGTGCTAAAGACCACATTTGAAAAGCGATTCCCTGTCTTTAGCAACCACACTTTCAGTTTCCCAATTACTAATTTTCTGTATTAATGACCCTGCAATTAAAGACCAATTGTGAACAACGACCATGTTGTTGTGATACAATTGGTGGTCTTTATACACAGGTTACACTGTATAATACACTCCAAGTGACTTAAAATTGTATCGCCTGACATACAAGTTGGACGTCATCGTCTATCCTAGCAAGGTGGTTATTCGAAAGTAATCTGTAAGGTAAACATTATGAACGAAATAAATGGGCAACTCCATCGGAAAGTCGTCTTCCGTGACTTTATGAAAAGCGAAGAACCAGATCAGTCTGTGCGTTCTTCTAGTCTTACATGATCTTCCCTGTATGTACTTTAGCCGCACTCGCATCGTGTAGGTCCTCAGAGAAAGCTAAAACGCAGTCTGCGTCATGCTAGTCGATTCCCTCCCTAACAACATGAACTGTCAATCAATGGCTCCGTTACCGCCTCGGTGGTGTAGTGGTAGAGCGTCCGCCTCGGTGGTGTAGTGGTAGAGCGTCCGCCTCGGGGGTGTAGTGGTAGAGCGTCCGCCTCGGTGGTGTAGTGGTAGAGCGACCGCCTCGGTGGTGTAGTGGTAGAGCGTCCGCCTCGGTGGTGTAGTGGTAGAGCGTCCGCCTCGATGGTGTAGTGGTAGAGCGTCCGTCTCAGTGGTGAAGTGGTAGAGCGTCCGCCTCGGTGGTGTAGTGGTAGAGCGTCCGCCTCGGTGGTGTAGTGGTAGAGCGTCCGCCTCGGTGGTGTAGAGGTAGAGCGACCGCCTCGAATGGTAAGACGCATGCAAGTTGAAGAAAGTGAGATAGAATTAGCATCATACAACAAGCACTCGTAAGAATGACACATGGGATGTCACATGCATGTACGATGTAAGAAAGAAGACACATGAGCATGTAATGTTCATAAATAAGAATGTCATCTAGACTCATAGAGTTTTGGCGGATATTCCCCCTCCATATCCTTGGCGCTCAGGGTTGCGGGGTTAGCATTACGACTGACTGACTGGTGTCAGGATAAATGGATCAATAGTACTGGTAACTTACCCAGGAAACGCTGTGATATATTCTACCCGAGTCTACCGCGTATTTTTAATTATTCGACGAAAAAATGGACATCTTTTTCCTTTTTTTTCCATTTCATATGCATTTATCTAATGATTTACAAATGAAATCAGAAATGAAATAACCTTGGACAATACACGTTTCCTAGCCTAGTACTGGTTTGTTTACCAAGGGATCATGAATAAGTGAACTGTCGGCGTGATATAACTGAAATACTATTGAAAACGGCAGCACACAACTTTTGAAAAGATGGTGGCAATAGGAGAAATTGCTCATAATGACCAATTACTCCTTTTGCCACAATTT
Source organism: Serripes groenlandicus (assembly GCA_031761405.1). NCBI lineage: Eukaryota > Metazoa > Mollusca > Bivalvia > Cardiida > Cardiidae > Serripes > Serripes groenlandicus. The sequence continues at coordinate 11,548,854 of JASEVX010000012.1, forward strand.
GTTCAACCTGATTTGAAAATTGTTCGTCCATTTATAAAGAGTTCCCATACTTTCAAAGTAAATACGTGTTTTTAAAGTCGACTTCAACAGATGTGCTGTATGTGGGAAAGGGTTTAAACAGATAACCTAATTCCGTGGGTCAACATGTACTAATATTTGAGCCGGACGCGAAAAGAACCAACATTGTGGACTCTGCGTAAAGTATCGACCCGGATCAGCCTAAGCAAGCCGCGCAGGCTAACCATTTTTCGCCACCTGTTGATTTTCTGTGTCAGGATGTATTACTCTATATCTCTATCACCCTAAGGAGGAATGTGTCGATCCGGATTAGCCTGCGCAGGCTGATATTGGTCGATACATTACGCAGAGACCATAATGTTGGTTTTCTCGTGGGACGGCTCATATATGGAACATCTTATATGGAAATGTACATTGTCTGAAATGCCTCTTCTCTTTTTGGCATTTACGATTAAAATGCCCATTTTCACTCTAGCTATTCTTATGGTTGTTATTTATGTCATACAAGTCCAACCGCTCCTGAGATCTACGTTGTCTTTCTTAATAGCAAGACTGAACAAAACATAAATAGATACAACACATGACTTTTGTTCTTCAAATGCACGTCGTACAAAAATCAGTCGCATTATATATAATCATGTCACAGTTAATAAAGAATGCTGAATGCGTTCTAGGAATAACAACCATAGTGTATTCCGTTTAATTGAAAGTTAACCCATTCCAACATACAACGAATATGTAGCATACGACTTCGAAAACATTTTTTTCAAAAATGTGAAAAATAACCATTAATGACACTTTAATTATTAAATAGAGTTGAATACATTGTTGCAAATGGCGAAATTAGTAATTAAGAGCAATTGTTTTTAAAAGTCGTCTGAAAGCGTCTACATGTGGAAAAGGGTGAAGACGAGACATATAAGTATACATCACATATTCAGCGGAATCACATCTGAACGGGACCTACACTGATATAGAATAAGAGCCGTCCCGCGAGAAAAACAACAATATGGCCTCTGCGTAATGTATCGATCCAGATCAGCCTGCGCAGTCCGCGCAGACTGATCCGGGCCGACATATTCCGTCCCAGGGGAATAGAGGGTTAGAGTAATTATTCCTGAAACAGAAAATCCACAGGATGCGAAAAGTGGACATCCGGGTAAACCTGCGCGGCATGCTTATGCTGATCCGGGTCAACACTTTACGCAGAGTCCATAGTGTTGGTTTTCTCGCGGGACGGCTCATATTTAGCCCTTTCAGGAACGAGTTTCTTACGTGTGAAAACATTACTTACGGGTCCATACTTTACGCAATAATGGTTTTCTCACGGGACGGCTCGTATATACAATATGGTTGGACTTCCCAGAGCTGGGCTCATGGATATACTACATACATGTACAAATCAGAAACTTTAACGGTTTCAATAGCTCACCACTTTCGGCCTATGTTGATGACGACAAACCAACCTCGCTGGTGTAGTGGTAGAGCGTCCGTCTCGAGTAAGGGAGGTCGTGGGGTTCGATGCCCGGTCGGGTCACACCAAAGACGGCAACACTAGTAGTACCTCCTTGGCGCTCAGGGTTGCGGGGTTAGCATTACGACTGCCTGGCTGGTGTCAGGATAAATGGACCAGCAGTACTGGTAACTTAACCAGGAAATACCATTTCTAACTGAACAATTGTTAAACGCGGCGTAAAACACCAAACAATAAACCAATTAATGATGACGACAAATAGCATCAAATCGTACTTAATCTACATAACTATTTTAAGGACGATAATGACTAAAGGACGGCCATAAAACACCAAACAATAAACCAATTAATGATGACGACAAATGACATCAAATCGTAATTAATCAACATAACTAATTAAAGGACGATAATGACTAAAGGACGGCCATAAAACACCAAACAATAAACCAATTAATGATGACGACAAATGACATCAAATCGTACTTAATCAACATAACTAATTTAAGGACGATAATGACTAAAGGACGGCCATAAAACACCAAACAATAAACCAATGAATGATGACGACAAATAACATCAAATCGTACTTAATCAACATAACTATTTTAAGGACGATAATGACTGAAGGACGGCCATAAAACACCAAACAATAAACCAATTAATGATGACGACAAATAACATCAAATCGTACTTAATCAACATAACTATTTTAAGGACGATAATGACTAAAGGACGGCCATAAAACACCAAACAATAAACCAATTAATGATGACGACAAATGACATCAAATCGTACTTAATCAACATAACTAATTTAAGGACGATAATGACTAAAGGACGGCCATAAAACACCAAACAATAAACCAATGAATGATGACGACAAATAACATCAAATCGTACTTAATCAACATAACTATTTTAAGGACGATAATGACTGAAGGACGGCCATAAAACACCAAACAATAAACCAATTAATGATGACGACAAATAACATCAAATCGTACTTAATCAACATAACTAATTTAAGGACGATAATGACCAAACGACGGCCATACCAGTATACGAAAAAACACAGTAAAAACAAACATCTAGAGATCCATTTTCGTTTGACTAGTTTAATGTTATCTATTATGTAGGTCATTTGACATACTTGACACTCCGGACAAAGAAGGTTTTTATTGTAGAGTTTTCATTTCAGATTTGGCATGTTAATGATGGAAGAGAAAAACAAGGCGACAGGCTGCTAGCCATCTTTTAGTAAAAATAACCACATATATATAGTCACGTTATGCCGTATTAATACTGACATTTTAAGGTTCGAGGTCAGATTGTGTGTATGAACCGATTACTTTTGAGCGTTCACTGTTTCATCAATACCATAAAAAGCCCAATTTCCATAACAGCGGCACTCAAAGGAAACCCATATTAACCCTTTCCCTCATGTAGACGCCTTCTGACGCTTCTGCAGTAGACGGCTTTTTGAAAACATGGTGCCAAAAGAAGAAATTGCTCAAAACGAGCAATTTCTCCTTGTTGTCACCATGAATTCAACTCTATTCAATTATTATACTTTCATTTAAAGGGAGTTTCCAATTTTGTTCGGTATGATTTCAAAATCGTTTGTTCCAGAGTGGTTACATGCGGTAAAGGGTTCACCTATCCAAAATAATGGAAAACTCTCTGTAAATATAAGTATAATTATTATTGAAAAGAGTTCAAAAAAATATGACCAAAGAAGATATTGAAACCGTGAATTTCTTGAAACTTCCTACGACTAATTCGCGAACAATGCACAGTCAGATCAGTGTGCAACCGTGCAGTGTTCGTTGATTCCCCCACGTGGCTGTTTTTCCCAGAGCACGGTTCATATCTTACGACAGATGTCATATTCCCATATAAAGAAGGAAGAACATATTAACACATTAATATATTGTCAAAATAAATCAGACAGGCACGATGTTACAAGAAATATTTGTGTTCGCTGTTTTTATTTCAATTACAGGTTTGTCAAATCCTTTTTTTATTTTTTAATTATCGAAGCAAAGATACAAGTGTTGTGTTATGTTGACATTCGAACATTGTTAAGCAAACGTTAAAGTGCAACGATAACATTTACCATATTGCATTTTTCAATATTTACTTACTCTATGTTTCTTTTTCTTTTTTTATATCCTAAATGACGTCGCCAGCATGAAATAACGTCATTCTATATTTTTCGGTATATAACTAGTGTAATAACAATGCTACGTAACGTCATAATGAATGTATATTGTTTTATGGCGCATCGACAGCTAAGGTCATTTAGCGCGCATTTAAATTTTATTATTCATGTTCCCTGGGTGAACAAACCAGTACTAGGCTAGAAAATGTGCCTTGCCCAAGGGCACTCCACCATGACCGAATTGCCGCGACTGGGGCTCGAACCCAACGTCATAATGAAAAGCATTGAAAATGACCGCGCTATATAACGACGTTATATATATTTTGCGCTAATAATCGTCGAATTGGAATTTAGGATGTAAATAGAATATAACATTCGTGGTCATTCAATACAAAATTTTATTAAACTCGTTTTCTAAAATTGCTAAAAACTCGCCATTGCTCGTTTTTATCAATTTTAGAAAACTCGTTTAATAAAATTTCGTATTGAATGACCACTCATGTAATATCCTCTATTTGTATAACAATGACAGGATACAAGCATACTGCGACGATGGTTCTCTCTTGTCTCTACTCTGACGACACCGCACGAATAATGAAACAAGCTATCGAGTTGTCTCGAGAACAGCATCAAATTCACTTGAATATTTCTTCTCCTCGTGTTAAAGTACGGGAAACGGAAGTTGTAATGGCTCTCTGGTTGGTCGGTATTTGGTCGTGTCCGGATTTTTAGCCAATCAGCGATCAGGTAATAGGAAACCATTTCTTTTTGTGTCGATATATTTAGTTTTGACGTGTCTGTGTTTTCCGCGGAAATGGTACCCCTTACGGCAACTAAAATATTAAGAAAACGAAGAGACGGGTCAAAAATCGGGACGATCATTCGATGTAGCAACTGATGGGCTACACAACGCACACCGAGTGGTTTCTAAATTCGAAAAACTGTGGGAGAAGATAGTTTTCGCAGGAAAAACGCTTTTCGCCCGTTTCCATAGCAACGGTGGTTTCTATGGCGACCATACTACAAAAGGAACAACTAGAGCCTAGACCATTCATCCCTACCAAGTTTGGTCGAAATCCGTTGAATAGTTTTGGCGCTACGCTTGCCACAAACAAACAAACAAACGGACAGAAACGAAGACCGACTTTAAGGGTCTCTAGAAGAGAGAACCAATAAATATATGTGCACGGTTATATTAAACTTTCCTTATGCTATGTTTACAGTGTGGTCTTAACTCTATGAAACACAAGTAAACACCTACTGCATGGGCAAGACAGCCATTTATTCCCAAGAGGAAGTAAGCAATTACAATCTGTGCTTACTATATAAATATCAAATTGTTCCGTTGTCTGATCAGAACTTTAAACATAATGACTACGATATGACTAACCCAGGGGAAAAACCAGAGATAAAAACATTTTATGAAAATATTCTGGAAACCTGTGCAGTTCAATCGCATATTAACCATGACTCATGCAATTCTTCCAAGCACATAACACAGTGAAATCCAGAAATATCTATTAAACCCTCGTATTGATACTGAATTCGGATAGTGAGAAGTTAACTGTTCGAAGTCTTGCTAGAACTGATCAAAACCCGTAAAACCGGTCTTATATACTCAGCCATCGCACGGCGATCACGTGCACAAATCTCCGATATGTGTATTCATATATGCTAAGACAAACTTTCTCCACTATACTGCGTACCGAGGAGAACTTTGAATTCCCGGCGGCCAAGGCAGCCACGTTTGCCCGAAACGGAGTGTGACGTGGGATTTGGTCCTTTTTGTCTGTGGCCAAGGCAGCCATGTTTGCCCGAAACGGAGTGTGACGTGGGATTTGGTCCTTTTTGTCTCTGTGGCCAAGGCAGCCACGTTTGCCCGAAACGGAGTGTGACGTGGGATTTTTTCCTTTTTGTCTCTGTGGCCAAGGCAGCCACGTTTGCCCGAAACGGAGTGTGACGTGGGATTTGGTCCTTTTTGTCTCTGTGGCCAAGGCAGCCACGTTTGCCCGAAACGGAGTGTGACGTGGGATTTTGTCCTTTTTGTCTCTGTGGCCAAGGCAGCCACGTTTGCCCGAAACGGAGTGTGACGTGGGATTTTATCCTTTTTGTCTCTGTGGCCAAGGCAGCCACGTTTGCCCAAAACGGAGTGTGACGTGGGATTTTATCCTTTTTGTCTCTGTGGCCAAGGCAGCCACGTTTGCCCGAAACGGAGTGTGACGTGGGATTTTATCCTTTTTGCCTCTGTGGCCAAGGCAGCCACGTTTGCCCGAAACGGAGTGTGACGTGGGATTTTATCCTTTTTGTCTCTGTGGCCAAGGCAGCCACGTTTGCCCGAAACGGAGTGTGACGTGGGATTTTGTCTTTTTTGTCTCTGTGGCCAAGGCAGCCACGTTTGCCCGAAACGGAGTGTGACGTGGGATTTTATCCTTTTTGTCTCTGTGGCCAAGGCAGCCACGTTTGCCCGAAACGTTTGGCCTCCCAAGCAATAGCAATCATTGTACCCTGAGATTTCGACGAGACAACATCATGAATGCCCAAGCTGAAGAAGACTTTGTGTTTACATTTAAACTTTCCTTACTCTCAATATTACGTTAAAGGTGCTGAACACCAGAGTATAGCAAGTATAGTCAAAGTTTTAAAACTGTTCAAAAGTTGTCTTGAAATATTAAAATCATAATGCCGGGATAAAATTTAGATTTAAAAATTTAGATTTATTAGAATTAATAATTTCACTTTCCAGTACAATAAACATCTACATGTACATATTGATTGTTTATGCTTCATTTTTACTGGGTAGGCATACACAGTCAGGTAAATTGTGTACATTTTCTTGACTTTCAACGTTTACTGACAAAATAGTTTTAAACTATTTATTACTTACTTTGTTGTCACTACAATACTTGCAGAAGTTTCAACATTTCAACATTTCAAAATTTTGATCTCCATCTGGAGTTCAGCACATTTGAAGTATTTTGGAAATAAATTTAACCGTTGACACCTGAAGAGATAATAAGCACCACTTAATTCTGAAATTAATAGATACGGTATATATGTATGAGCCGTTACGCAAAAAAACAACATTGTGGACTCTGCATAAAGTATCGACCCGGATCAGTATAAGCATGCCGCACAAGCTAACCCGGACAGACTCTTTTCGCCTACTATTTGTCGGCCGGGATAAGCCTGCACGGACTGCGCAGGCTGATACAGGTCGATACATTACGCAGAGTCCATAATGTTGGTTTTTTCTTGGAACGACTCGTTTTTACAAACACATATAGCATAATGTGCAAAGACAGTATTCTCTTATTTAACATTTACTACACATTGTGTGAGCGTCAGGCGACGTGTGTTCTTGTGGTGCTATTATGATGTTGTACACAACGTTATACGTCCGGCATCAACTGAATACAAATGTTATTGTGTTGTAAAACCACAAGGAAATGGATGTTTTTGTTATGTTCTAGTCGTTTTAACTCTTCCAGCGCCAATGGAAATATTTGCTGGTTTGCAAACAACAAAGATGCATGTGAGTCAGCTTGTTAGGAGCTGTCTCACCTGAAATCTGCATTGTTACCCTTTTAGTTATTAAAGTTTTCCAAAACGTTTATTACACGAGAAATTGAGATGCCCGATTATGAACATGGAGCAGTCTACTTTAAACTATTCGGCGCTCTGGTGAGACGCTTCAAGTGCGCATGCTCTCCTGAGTCCTCATTGTTTACACATTCATTACGACCTCTGATTTATCTGACATTTGATTTACAAAGATTTACAAATAATTCCCCTACATTTTTGTTTTAAATTTTATTTTCTCTAGAAGCCCTGCAGTGTGCCTCATGTACCAACATTACACACAGCCAGACCTGTCAAAATTACGTGAATTGTAACCAAGGAGAGGTACCGAACTTTCATTGTCTTATTTACTTTCGTAATGATTTTGATAACATTTGTCTTAATTACGTATTCTTTTCATGCATGAACATATTCTTGTACCAAATGATTTCATTATTATTAGTAAATTAGCAAGACTTATAGATCAAGCGGTATAAGTAACATGACTATCAGTGAATATTCCTTTAGGTTTAATGTTTGAGGTATGTTGGGCATTTTGCCCTTTTTCCTGAATAAAATCTACCTATCTTCATTGGTGTATAAGGTTAAAATTCCCAACCACACGGCATTCGCAACCCGTGTGTATATATATACAGATCAATCTGCCCTTATATAAAGTCTGATCTTAAGTTACTCCTACTTCACAAATACATGTACGAGAGCTCTAGATAAGGGGCATTTTTTCAAGTTCTAAAATCCTTATTTGACATTTAAACCATATGTTGTGGGTACTCAAAAGAATCGTCTCAGTGACACAATTCTTTTGAGTACCCACAACATAGGATTTGGTTGAGTAATAAGGGAAATACTCACTTCCTCTTATCTAGTCCTCTGATGTACGCTAAGCTCGGTTTTCATAGACGAGTGTTCGTTTGGCCGGTCATCCAGGATCAGTTCTCGTTTACGTGTACCCTAAAGCCGGTCTTCCTTGACCAGTGCTCGAATCACGTACCCTAGGCTCGGTCTTCTTAGACCAGTGTTTGTTTGGCCGGTCTTCCAGGATCAGTACTCGTTTAAGTGAGCCTAAAGCCGATCTTCATTGACCAGTGCTCGATTCACGTTCCCGATGCTCGGTCTTCTTAGACCAGTGTTCGTTTGGCCGGTCATCCAGGATCAGTACTCGATTCACGTACCCTAAAACCGGTATTTCTTGATCAGTGCTTGATTCACGTACCCGAGGCTCGGTTTTCTTAGACAAGTATTCGTTTGACCGGTCTTCCAGGATCAGTACTCATTTAAGTGTACCCTAAAGCCGGTCGTCCTTGACCAGTGCTTGATTCACGTACCCTAACGCCGGTCTTCCTTGACCAGTGCTTGAATCACGTACCCTAGGGTCGGTCTTCTTAGACCAGTGTTCGTTTGGCTTGTCTTTAAGGATCAGTACTCGTTTACGTGTACCCTCAAGCCGGTCTTCCTTGACTAGCGCTCGAATCACGTACCCTAAAGTCGGTCTTCCTTGACCAGCGCTCGAATCACGTACGCTAAAGTCGGTCTTCCTTGACCAGTACTCGATTCACGTTCCTTAAAGTCGGTCTTTCTTGACCAGTGCTCGATTCACGTACCCTATGCTCGGTCTTCTTAGACCAGTGTTCGTTTGGCCGGTCTTCCAGGATCAGTACTCGTTTACGTGTACCCTCAAGCCGGTCTTCTTTGACCAGTGCTCGAATCACGTACCCTAAAGCCGGTCTTCCTTGACCAGTGCTCGATTCAAGTACCATAAGCCCGGTCTTCAATGCTTGCTTAAATATTATTACAGAGCTGTTACGCAACATCCGTTGGCATTGGAAAAGAGGCACTAATCGATCTTGGGTGTAAAACAGAAACGGTAAGTCTTTCGAAATAAATTTGTCGTTTAACATGTACTTTAGTGAAACAAGAATTACAGATCTTGGCCACATTCGATCAGAATAGCATATATATATGACAATTGACGAAACTGATGAGTCACTTAAGCATCACAATAGTATGGAAGCGTCCTAGTTATTATCTCCTAATTATGACTTAGTATCTCCTAATTATGACATAGTATCTCCTAATTAGGACTTAGTATATCATAATTATGACTTCATATCTCCTAATTAGGACTTAGTATCTCATAATTATGACTTCATATCTCCTAATTAGGAGATAATATCTCTCAAAATATTACAGACTGTGGCACTAGGACGCTTCCATACTATCAATAGGAAAACTCTAAGAATTAATTATAATGGGTTAATTTATTATGTAAACAAACGACATATAAGCGTAGCAATGCATCTTTGCTTCAATAAAATACAAGTTTCCGATTTAAACAACTCACAATTGTTATTTTCCTTGTTATATTTGGCAAACCATAGGATTCCGTAGTACTGTGTTTAAAGATGTCAAGTTTACATTTCTTAAAGATAAACGACAAAGACATAATGCGTTACATGCGAAACAATTGTCTGGAGTACTAATGGTGATCGTTTACATTTCTAAAAGATAAACGACAAAGACATAATGCATTACATGCGAAACAATTGTCTGAAGTATTAATGGTGAACGTTTACATTTCTAACTAAAAGATAAACGACAAAGACATAATGCATTACATGCGAAACAATTGTCTGAAGTACTAATGGTGAACGTTTACATTTCTAAAAGATAAACGATAAAGACATAATGCATTACATGCGAAACAATTGTCTGGAGTATTAATGGTGAACGTTTACATTTATAAAAGATAAATGATAAAGACATAATGCATTACATGCGAAACAATTGTCTGGAGTATTAATGGTGATCGTTTACATTTCTAAAAGATAAACGACAAAGACATAATGCATTACATGCGAAACAATTGTCTGGAGTACTAATGGAGATCGTTTACATGTGTAAAAGGTAAACGACAAAGACAGTATTCTTTACAGGCATTATTACACGCGAAACAATAAACGAAAACAAAGGACTGAAAACGCATACATGTACAATCATATATATTGTCTTAAAAGGCATGCCGATCATCATCATCAACATCGTCCGCCCTTATTGGAAGAAGGTATACTGCATCAGACCACTGTTCACAGTGTTGTCCAGTGGATCGTTGTAACTCTCAGTTGTGCTCCTTTGGGACCCAGGGTAAGTTTTTCGGCGATAGCTGACTAACGTGGGTTTTGACCTAGATGTTAAACAAATGAACCCTTTCCTACATGTTTGCTTTTGGACGCATCTACAGCAGACTACTTTTGAAAAACACTGTTTTCAACTGTATTCAATTACTAAAGTAGAATTTGTATAGAGATGTTTCACATTTTTTTCAAATACTTTTCAAAGTCGTCTGCTGCAGATTTGCTGTATGATAGAAAGGGTTAACTTGTTATCATTCCACGTGCCTGTATTATACTCAAATAACTTCAGCTACACGATCACTAGAGTTCGCCTCTAACGACGTTTACATCTACGTTTTGTGAGGTGTTCGTAGTGATATGTTTAAAAAATAGTTTCTTAATGTAATATTAGATTGATTGTTTTTGTGTTTTACACCGCTTGTAACAGTTTTTCTGTTTTATTTAATGCTAAGATACTGAGTTCTATCAGTGAGATATAATCCATATCACCCTCACTGTGAGTGATATAGGTATGACGTCATTTTCCTAGTTTCTGGTCATGTTATACTACACACGTTATATATATATAAAGAAATTCGTAATGGGTATAATAATATATAGGATACAAGCATTGTCATGTGATAAAAACTTTATCTTATCTATACCCCTGTATAATTCCGTATTCCGTAAATTTCGGACTTATTGTCATTGTCTGACATTCTGTAAGTAAACAAATACATTCACACAGATTCGTCCGCGTGTGAACAGGTACGAAGACACCATAAAGTTCCATTATTTCATCATCAATTATCATAAAATAAAAAGAAAATTTGTTTGTTTTGAGTGGATATGGAATATATTTCAACTCGAAGTGATACAATTTTAACATTTTCAAGTGTATCACTTCTCGATGAGATATATTCCATTTATCACATAAATACCCTTATTTTCAAGTTGAGAACAAATCACGGAACAACGTTATCATACACGTGTGATAACAAAAACACGTCATACACGCGACTACTGATGACGTCATTTTGACCTTTATCTTTATTATGTTTATTGTTAAGTTGTTAAATTTTACACATTGAAAAATGCAATAATACATTATTTTGAATAAATAACGAGTCTTAATTGTTTAAAACATTGTTGTTGTTTTTTCTTCTTATTGAAAAATGATGAGGACTACTTTTTTATGCGGTGTATCACAAGTTCTTATGAAGAATATGTTATTCGGTCTTTGTTTTGATGTTGTCAATATTTTTCATTAAAACACACTGTTTAGGTGATAAAAAGAATCCATCACTCTTTGGAGAAGATTTCTTAAATTCGTCTCGAAAAAGAGAGTTATTAACCTCGCCAAGAGGCCCGGTTAATAACCGTCTTTTTCTAGACTCATTTAAGAAATCTTGATCTCCAAAGAAAACTCATGATGGATCCTATATATCCACTCAAAACAAACAAATATCCTCTATATATCACACGTTTCCTGGGTAAGTTACCAGTATTACTGGTCCATAATCCTGACACCAGACAGTCAGTAGTAATGTAATGCTAATTCCACATCTCTGAGCGCAGCAATAACTACCGCTTTTTATAGTCTCTGGTATGCCCCCGGCGTCCTCGGTTGCGGGAGGTCGCGGGGCCGATCCTCGGCCGGTTCATACCAAGGTTGTGGGTTTAGCATGTACGACTGACTCGTTAATGTCAGGAAAACTGGATCAGTAAACTTTAGAATTACCAATGACACGCCGGGATATAATTGTGAAATTGTTGAAATCTGCGGTAAAAAAACCATACAGACAAACAAAGAAATATGTTCAACATTAACAAGTTCGATTGAACAATGAACTGATGACCTAACTTTCGATTGCTTTAATACCGTGTTGTAATAGCATTCCCTTTAATAATAAACAAACAGTTTTGTTAATTTGTGTTTTATGCCGATTTCAACATGATTTCAGTTTCATCACGGTGACGGTTCACTTATGCATGATCCCAGGTGTAAACAAACCAGTACTAGGCTAGGAAATATGTCTTGCCTAAGGGTAATCCACCATGACCTGGGACTACCGATTCCAAAGTCCGGACGCAAACCACTCGGTCACAAACCAACAATGGTTTAAACCAAACGTTTTAACTTTTGTTAAAGCCAATATATACGAAAGTTTCATTTCTTTTTCATAGTTACAGGTGCGGTTGGGCAGTGTGCGGATGACCCAGAATACGATTGCCAGAAGATTAACACCTTGTTTAATATTTGTGCCGATTTAGTCCATGCTAAAACAGCCTGTAGGAAATGGTGTGGATTGTGTGACCTAGGTAATGTTGGTTTATCTCTTATGTTTGCTTATTTGGATCATCATTAATCAGCGGGTGTCTTAGACTTTTCAATATTTTGTATGAATACGCTGATACGGTTTTGTAAAGTGCTTAATTGTACTGTGAATCGGCAGAAATTCGCATTCGCATCCAAGTTCGTAAGAAATTCGCAAAGATTCGTAAGCCTTCAAATTTTCATTATTGTTCCTGTCCATTCTTCTCTTTCTTTTTGCCGAATACAATAATTTTCATAATCGCAAGGATATTCGGGACTGTGTGAGAGTAGCATAACATTGTTTACAGCTTGTACTAATATACAATGTGTGGTTATAAAAAGCTTCCGATGTTCAATAACGACTCACGTGTTAGATAACCTATCATCGCCAGAGATTCGCTACATTTCTATGAAACATTTCATGAATATTGTATTAAATGGCTAGCCCCTTCTTGTGTTTTCCCCTTTTTACAGTTGATGGCTCTTGGAGCACATGGACATCTTGGGGCAGTTGCAGCGTGACCTGTGAAAATGGCCACGTCACGCGAACACGAAGTTGCACGGATCCACCACCAGCGCACAGCGGACTTCAGTGTACCGGGAATTCAACGGATACCAACACGTGTTCTTTAGATTCCTGCCCAAGTCAGTCCATGTATTTTGTCTGTGTAAACAAACTTTACGCTCTGGCAAGACAACCATTTAGAGTTCACCAATACAAATCAGTGCCTTATGGTGCTGCCAAGTTTGTGATATTGATTTCTAGACAGTAATTTGATTAACACTTTCCCACATATAGACGCTTGGGCGCCTCTAGAGCAGACTACTTTTGAAAACACTGTTTTTAACTTTATTCAATTATTATAGAAGAATTTGTATAGAGATGTGTGTTCTTCTGTAAAAAGTCCATGTCTTTATTTGCATTTTTTGCTTTAATAATATTGTTTGTTTAACGTAATAAAATGTTGTATTGTATTGTATTGTATACATTCGCAATGATCGGCAGTAATTCGCAAGCACTCGCATCCATTCGTAAGAAATTCGCAAAGATTCGTAAGGCTTCAAATTTTCATTATTATTCCTGTCCATTCTTCTCTTGTTTTTGCCGAATACAATAATTTCATAATCGCAAAGATATTCGGGACTGTGTGAGAGAGGCAAATAATTGTTTACAGCTTGTAACTCTTACTCCATTTCTGAAGGACAAACTAATATACAATGTATGGTTATAAAAAGCTTCCGATGTTTAATAATGACTCACGTGTTAGATAACCTATCATCGCCAGAGATTCGCTACATTTCTTTAAAACATTTCATGAATATTGTATTAAATGGCTAGCCCCTACTTGTGTTTTCCCCTTTTTTCAGTTGATGGCTCTTGGAGCACATGGACATCTTGGGGCAGTTGCAGCGTGACCTGTGAAAATGGCCACGTCATGCGAACACGAAGTTGCACGGATCCACCACCAGCGCACGGCGGACTTCAGTGTACCGGGAATTCAACGGATACCAACAATTGTTCTTTAGATTCCTGCCCAAGTTAGTCCGAGTATTTTTTTTAGTGTAAACAAACTTTACGCTCTGCCAAGACAAACATTTAAAGGTTACCAATACAAATCAGTGCCTTAAGGAGCTGCCAAGTTTGTGATATTGATTTCTAGATAGTAATTTAATTACCACTTTCCCATATATAGTCGCTTTTGGAAACCTCTAGACCAGAATACTTTTGAAAACACTGTTTTCAACTTTATTCAATTATTATAGTAGAATTTGTATAGAGATGTTGTTGAATATTTGTATGTTCTTCTGTAAAAAATCCATGTCTTTATTTGTACTTTTTGCTTTAAGCATATTGTTTGTTTAACGCAATAAAAAAGTTGTATTGTATTGTATTGTATATATTCGCAAAGATTCGTAAGGCTTCAAATTATCATTATTGTTCCTGTCCATTCTTCTCTTTTTTTGCCGAATACAATAATTTCATAATCGCAAGGATATTCGGGACTGTTTGACAGAAGCATAACATTGTTTACAGCTTGTAACTCTTACTCCATTTCTGAAGGACATACTAATATACAATGTATGGTTATAAAAAGCTTCCGATGTTTAATAATGACTCACGTGTTAGATAACCTATCATCGCCAGAGATTCGCTACATTTCTTTAAAACATTTCATGAATGTTGTATTAAATGGCTAGCCCCTACTTGTGTTTTCCCCTTTTTTCAGTTGATGGCTCTTGGAGCACATGGACATCTTGGGGCAGTTGCAGCGTGACATGTGAAAATGGCCACGTCATGCGAACACGAAGTTGCACGGATCCACCACCAGCGCACGGCGGACTTCAGTGTACCGGGAATTCAACGGATACCAACACGTGTTCTTTAGATCCCTGCTCAAGTCAGTCCGAGTATTTTTTCTGTGTAAACAAACTTTACGCTCTGGCAAGACAAACATTTAGAGTTCACCAATACAAATCAGTGCCTTATGGTGCTGCCAAGTTTGTGATATGGATTTCTAGATAATAATTTGATTAACCCTTTCTCATATATAGACGCTTTTGGACGCCTCTAGAGCAGACTTCTTTTGAAAACACTGTTTTCAACTTTATTCAATTATTACAGAAGAATTTTTATAGCGATTTTTCACATTTTATCAAAGTAGTTTGCTGCAGATTTGCTGTATGTGGGAAAGGGTTACCTTGTTATCATTCCACGTGACTGAATTAGACTCAGATAACTTCAGCCACACGATCACTATAGTTCGCCTCTAACGACGTTTACGTTTTGTGAGGTGTTCGTAGTAATATGTTTAAAATATAGTTTCGTAATGATTAGATTAATTGTATTGTATTGTATTGTATACATTCGCAATGATCGGCAGTAATTCGCAAGCACTCGCATCCATTCGTTAGAAATTCGCAAAGATTCGTAAGGCTTCAAATTTTCATTATTGTTCCTGTCCATTCTTCTCTTGTTTTTGCCGGATACAATAATTTCATAATCGCAAAGATATTCGGGACTGTGTGAGAGAGGCAAATAATTGTTTACAGCTTGTAACTCTTACTCCATTTCTGAAGTACAGTACATACTTAAACGCGGTTCATAAACAAACAATTTGAACGCGGCCATTGTATCTGCCAATGTGACATAGCGACGGCTGGTAACAAAAGAGCATTTTTATTAATATAAATACTGTTTAGTGGAATTATGTCCCTCTATCCAACGGTAGACCACATCGTTTGTGAAGTGATATGAGGGCCCGCCTCGGGTGCGGGGGTGGCGGGTCCGATCAACGGCCGGGTCATACCATGGTTGTGGGGTTAGCATTACAATTGACTCGGTGAGGTCAGGAAAAATGGATCAGTAAACTTGAAAAATACCCATGACACGGCGGGAAATAATTTGGAAATTGTTGAAATCTGCGTTAAAAAAACATACAGACAAACAACGAAATATGCTCAACAGTAACAAGTTCGATTAAACAATGAACTGATGACCTAACTTACGATTGCTTAAATGCCGTGTTGTGATAGCATTCCTTTTAATAACAAACAAACAGTTTTGTTAATTCAGGTTTTATGCCGATTTCAATATTATTTCAATTACATGACGGCGACGGTTCACTTATGCATGATCCCAGGTGCAAACAAACCAGTACTAGGCTAGGAAATGTGTCTTGCATAAGGACAATTCACTATGACCGTCGCGACTGGGGCTCGAACTGGGGACTCTCGATTCCAAATTCCCGGCGCAAACCACTAGGTCACAAACAAACAATGGTTTAAACCAATAGTGTTAACTTTTATTAAAGCCAATATATACGAAAATTTCATTTCTTGTTCATAGTTACAAGTGCGGTTGGACAGTGTGCGGATGACCCACAGTACGATTGCCAGAAGATTACCTTATTGTTTGATATTTGTGCCGATATAGTCCATGCTAAAACAGCCTGTAGGAAGTGGTGCGGATTGTGTGACCTAGGTAATGTTGGTTTATCTGTTATGTTTGTTTATTTGGATCATCAATAATCAGCGGCTGTCTCAGACATTTCAATATTTTGTATTGATAAGTGGGATTTATAAAGTGTTCAACTGTACTGTGTGATTAAATCATATCTCCTAATTATGCTGGCTTTCTTGCACATATACTAGGTACAACATTCCTCAAGTATAACTAGTTTAACATTGTTTACAGCTTGTAACACTTATTCCAATTCTTGAGGACATAATAATATACAATGTATGTTTATAAAAAGCTTCCGATGTTCAATAATGACTCGCCTTTTAGTTAATCTATCATCGCCAGAGATTCGCTACATTTTGTTGAAACATTTAATGAATGCTGCATTAAATGGCTAGCCCCTACGTGTGCTGTCTCTTTTTCACAGTTGATGGCTCTTGGAGCACGTGGACGTCTTGGAGCAGTTGCAGCGTGACCTGTGAAAAGGGTCACGTCATGCGATCACGAAATTGCACGGATCCACCACCAGCGCACGGCGGACTTGAGTGTTCAGGAAAATCAATCGATACGAACAAGTGTTCTTTGGATCCCTGCCCAAGTCAGTCCAAGTATTTTTGCTATGTAAACTAATTTACGCTCTGGCTAGACATATAGGATCTGACATGAGTTAACATTTTATATAAAGTTTTATTAAACGAGTTCAAGAAATTTGTTATTAATCGAGCCTTTGGCGAGCATAATAACACATTTCTTGGACGAGTTTAATAAAACTTTATGAAATGACAACGAATGTCAGATTCTTTTTATCACATGACGAAACACAAAAAGAAAATTGTCAAACTGTCATAAAATAGTCCCAACATGTAATACTTAATAGAATGTTAACTAATCCCACAAAAATGTATCTTCATGACCGGTAATGGTCCTTTCATCTCGTACATCTATCGTGCCGTTTGTGTTTACCGGATACACGTTCTCGGCTATTTTGTAAGCATTCGCGGATGAATACACAAATAGTTATTCGGTCATGTTATATTACACGTGTCACATATAAAGAAATACGTAATGGCTATATTACATCGGATACAAACATTGTCATGTAATACAAACATTTAGAGTTCACCAATACAAATCAGTTCCTTAATGTGCTACCAAGTTTGTGATATTGATTTCTAAATTAGCTGACCTTGAAGGTGCAATCATATTTTGAACAAACAAAAACGCTGTTTAAACTTATAGTTATCTAATACCTATCAATCAGTATCGATCAGCGATTATTACAGTATTCGATTTGTCACTTTTTAATTTAACTGAAATAAAAATACATGTATTGAGACAATGTCATAGAGATTTCATTACGGTATTACAATTAAAAAACACCTTGCAACGGTAATATAGATGAAAATCGCAACAGGGCATTAGTTGGCCAATTGAAAGTAACTTTCTTCTTGTAATTGTCCGGATAATTAAACGAGTTTGTGTTCGGAAATACCACTGTTGTGTTTTACAGTTCATGGCGGCTGGAGTGGCTGGAAATCCTGGGGTTCTTGTTCTAAAAGTTGTGGTATTGGTACCCAGTCTCGACATAGAGCCTGCGATAACCCTGTACCTGCTCTTTTTGGAAACCATTGCTTTGGCGATGGCGATGACTTTCAAGCTTGTTTCGAACGCAGCTGTTCAGGTGATATAGCAAATTAATAAAATATAACATTAATTACTTAAATATGTACTCAGGTACGCCATAGATTTCAACAGGGATGATGAAAAGAAATCGAGAAATGAGCCGTTCCAATGTGGACTCTGCTTAAAGTATCGACCCGGATCAGCCTAAGCATGCCGCGCAGGCTAACCCGGACAAACACTTTTCGCCTCCTGTGGATTTTATGTTTCAGGATTCATTACTCTATACCTCTATCCCCCTGAGACGGAATGTGTCGGCCCGAATTAGCTTGCACGGACTGCGCAGGCTGATCTGGGTCGAGATTTTACGCAGAGGCCATAATGCTGTTTTTTTCCGAAAAATGGCTTAAATGATGTCGTAATCATCCAATAAGTGGTGTAGTAGTTAGGAAACGAGAGACAATCAGGTAACTGTAACATAGCAGAACAGAACATAATCGTATTAACGTATTTCGTTGAGTCTTCCAACTTTGTGATCTACCTTAGTTCCTGATGTCATTATTTTCGTATTTTTCTCCAATGATTTGTATAATCAGCCAATTAAGGAGTGTTTCACTATTTTCTGATGTCAAAAGGTTCATTAAATACTCGAAAATGTAGTTTACTTTAAAATTTATGATCACGAACTTAGAACACTTGTAGATACATATAAATGTATCTTGTGACATACAAAACATACAAAACATATTTACATAATATTTAACATCATGTGATAAACAATTGATATAAACACTTTTTTAATTATGTGTTGACAAGTTCAGAGGAGAATGAATAGACATTTCAAATCTCATAAATATAGTTTTACAATAACACAGTTTGTGCTCTTATTGGTATGAATAATATGATCATAGGTGATACCTATTTTGGGTAAACAAACAAATCTTTGCAATACCCATAATGCAGTAGAAATTTGGATTTGGACTTGTTGACATCGAACATTGTAGACCAATATTAGCCTACAATTTAAAATGTATGCTCAGCCTGATCTTGACTTGATATACATTGTTCGAAAATTGTTTATGTTGGTTAAAATAGTACAAAGCTGTATAAATGCATGTTGGTTAAAGACTTGTTCAGCTGAATAAATAGATGATGATTAAAACCAAGAAAAGTTGGATAGGTGAATGTTGATTTTAGTCGTGTTAATCTTAATTAAAAGCTGTGGACTGTATTTGACACATAAATGTGAGCTGTCCCTTTTGATGTCAGAATATGTTCTCTAACCATATAATATATATGTAAAGTTTTGTCTTTTAAAGATGGTCAATGGTCAACGTGGTCTCCATGGTCTTCTTGTACTGGTGGCCAAAAATTCAGAAACAGAACATGTGATAACCCATCACCATCGCAGTTTGGAAGAGAATGTGTCGGCGACGCAACGCTAGTGACTAGATGTAAGTGAATGGGAGACATCCGTCAATTATCTCCCTTTAAAACTCTCTACATCTAGCTAGGTCCTATCATTTGGTTTCCTCTGTTTTTATCATTGGTTTCTTTGCACTGGATGGTGCACTTATAATTGCATTTTCTTGGCCAACTGTTATTAGATTGAAACAGTAATTTCACATTTGTTTTCTTTAAACATTGCTATGTAAATTTTCTCTTTTGAATCATCACTTTAATTTACACATTTATGATTAATGTGTACAGAGTAATTGCAATATCTCATTGCGAAATAGTGATAAAGACAAAGGATTCCAACTAAAAGGACCTACCAACTATTTGGTCTTCCTTGGTCTTTATCTGACAAGGGAGATAATATAATTATCACTAATGTCCCTAATTGGTTCCTTTAGTTTACACAGGAATCCGCCGTGGCCTAGTGATAAGCGTCGGGGATTTGGAACCGGGTGTCAAGGGAGTTCGATACCCAGTCGCGGTGCTGTGGTGAAGGTAGAGGGCTCTTGGGCAGGGCACATTTCCTAGCCTAGCACTTGTTTGTTTACCCAGGGATCATGAATAAGTGAACTATCGCCGTGATATAACTGAAATAATGTTGAAAATGGCGGAAAACCCCAACAAACCAAAACAATCCTTTAGTTAACTACAAAAGCTACATATGTTTGGATATGTCTTGATTATGTAATCTTACAACAGAGTGTGTGATATGTCACAGGAACGATTAATTTGGCCTGCGATATAGTTCTCATACACAAATTCAATATTGCAATAAAATCGGCAATAACACAATAAAATATGTTCAATCTACTATAAGACATGCTTTGAAAATGGTATATGAGTCTTTCCAAGTTTTCAACTGGGATGTTGAAAAGAAATCGAAAAAAATGAGCCGTTCCACGGGAAAACCAACATTGTGGATTTTGCATAAAGTATCGACCCGGATCAGTCTAAACACGCCGCGCAGGTTAATCCGAGCAGACACTTTTCGCCTCCTGTGGATTTTCTGTTTCAGGAATTATTTCTCTAAACCTGTGACGGAAAGTGTCGGCCGGATTAGCCTGCGTGGCATGTTTAAGCTAATCGGTGTCGATACCGGGTCCATAATGTTGGTTTTCTCATGGAACGGCTCATATTATGTTATTTTAGTGCATTATATTTAATTTTTATCACATGACGTTGCTTGTATCCCATGTAATATACCCATTACGTATTTCTTTATATACAACGTGTGTAATATAACATGACCTAATACTAGGAAAAAATGACGTCACGTCAACGTTTTGACGTCATACGTTAGTCACTTTGGCGCCAAAACCCGTACATTTCATCTAGAAATATTGTAAACGTTAAGTACATTTTTATCGAACTACGCCTCATAAGTCACTTTATGTGATAGATATAATATCTCATGAGTGTTATTTATTATTCTTTTTAATAAACTAAGCTGAATATGACCTCGGGAATAATTATTTGTGGCATTGTTATACGATTTACTGACGAAATTAAAATAGCTTTGGAAAACCCGTTTTTCTTTGTGTGTTTTCGTCATGTGATAAAAAGAATCTGACATTCGTTGTCATTTAATAAAGTTTTATTAAACTCGTTCAAGAAATTTATTATTAAGCTCGCCAAAGGCTCGCTTAATAAAAAAATTCTTGAACTCGTTTAATAAAACTTTATATAAAATGACAACTCATGTCAGATCCTATATATATCATAAATGACGTCGCCAGCATGAAATAACGTCATTCTATATTTTTCGGTATATAACTAGTGTAATAACAATGCTACGTAAAGTCATAATGAAATGCATTGAAAATGACCGCGCTATATAGCGACGTTATATATATTTTGCGCTTATAATCGTCGAATTGGAATTTATGATATCAGTGCCGTAGCCACACTGAGGCACACCGAGGCAGCTGCCTCGGTGTTTTTTTGGGCATATAACAATTTCTATAGCTCTAAAAATAACTCTTTTCGACTTTCTCTTCATTTGCCTCAATATACACAAACCAGAACTGAATATTACATATATAATATAATAAACTCTACAAACTACGGTACCATACCGTTTAATCTTGACTTATTGATTATAAGGTATATATCACGAATCAATATTGTTTTATCCTGCAATGAACACTGTATAGTATCGGATACTATCCAACCAGAATCCCGTAATAGCCATTCTACAGTACTCTCCATTATGTGGTCTAGAGATGGCAATCTTGATAAATAGAGACGGTGCAGTATTTCAGCCAAATCACTTTGTGACTTTGCTTTTGCGTGGCAATAAAACAGTAACCGATACGAACAAAATCACAAATATAAGAAAAGATGAAAAACAAAAAAAACAAGTCTTCTAAGGAATTAAGAACGGACAATAAAACACAACAAAAATTACCCGCGTTCTTCACTAATGCTGCACCAACGCTTAAAAATGCATGCCACCAGGAGCAAACATTAACTGGGGAAAAATCAGGCTCTACTAAAGAAGAAACTGAAGTAAACAATGACGTTACTGAAGAACAAGTTAAGTCTACTGCTAATATCCAATCGTCGCACACCGATCCAAATAATATATCGCAGTCTAGTTATGGCCCGGAACAAACGCGATTACCACCTGAACGAAATGCACATGCAGATATGGATATCTCTTCGCTAGCACGCAACCGGCATCAGTTAACAAATCAACAAAAGTGTGATATTCTTAGTAACGCGACGGGAAGGCTTTCAGAGTATCCATCCCATGGCGGAAAGGTTAAACGTCGATATAACCCAACTTGGGAACAAACATACAGTTGGTTTCGATATTCCCCTCAAGTTAACGTTGTTTTTTGTGCGTGCTGTGTTGTATTTGCGCCCAAAACCGCTTATCATGATGAATTCATAAATGTTCAGTTCAGAGACTGGAAAAATGCTCTTGGGAACAAAAGAGGTGTTTTGACATCTCATAATACATCTTATGTCCACATGAATGCTTTAACCGCAAATGATTCTTTCATGGCCGTTTGTAAAGGAGAACGCAAGTCAATCAATGAGAGTGTAAGTACTGCATGCGTACGCCAAAAAAACTGCTGAAAACAGAAGGATTATGCTAAGCATTATAGATGTGATAACGCGATTGTCATCGAGAGGCCTTGCTTTAAGAGGAAATTGGGACAAGATCAAACAGTCGGAAGATAGTAATTTTGCATTTTTCATCAACTGGATATCGCAGTATGAACCATCTCTTGCTAAACACCTCAAATATTTCCCTAAAAATGCAACGTACTTATCACCTACTATTCAGAATAAAATTATTGATTGTATAGGTAATCACATCCGAGGTAGCATTGTTGCCGATATTGCTAATTCGCCGTTTCTTAGCATTATGGCTGATGAAACCACTGATTCTAGTACAATCGAGCAGCTTAGCATCTGCATCCGCTATCTATCTGGACTTGAGGTAAGGGAAGATTTTCTGGGATTCGTACCACTACCACGAACAGATGCCGAAACTATAACTACTGCCATGGTTGAACATTTGGAACAATGGAACCTTGATCTTCAAAAATGGCGCGGCAAAGGATTTGATGGGGCTGCAGCCATGAGTGAGCACGTGTCTGGTGTTCAAGCGAGAATAACACATCTATTTCCCAAATCAAAATATTTCACACACTGTGCAAGCCACTATCTAAACTTAGTTATAGTTCCATCGTGCACCAAAGTACCGGAAATAAGAAACTTTATGAATGCATTCAAGGAACTAACACTTTTCTTTGGCTATTCTGCAAAGCGGAAAGATATATTAAAAACATTCTTGCCTAAAGATGTGTCTGATCTGTTAGCTGGTTTGACTGAAGAAGAAGAACATGAGCACGAAACTCTACTATACGACGTGTCAAAGCGACATTCTTTGCCAACACTGTCGGACACACATTGGCTATCACGTGTTGACTCAATAAGCACGCTAATTGTAAATTATGACAAGATATACGATGCGCTACAATCGCGCAGTGAGAATTGCTGCATCTATTGAAATTGTGCCGTCAAAGCCAAGAGCAGTTGGTCGACAGCGACACCGTGCAAATGCATCGTTGGATAAAGCCAGTGTCCAAGACCATTACAGATTGAATTATTACTTTCCATTCCTCGACAACATGATTTCACACATGAAGACACGATTCCCTGCTGAGCTAGGAGACTCACTTAAGGGAACCATTTGTGTGCCTGGACACATGCAAAATCTTGACTCCGCTCTAACAGATCAAATAAAGGAGGCATTTCTAGATGACTTGCCGAACCCTGGAGATTTTCAACAGGAAGTATTGCGATGGACCTTGTTAAACAAAAACTGTACCAAAGTCATGACGCTGGAAGAAGGTGCAGCTGCATGTGACGAAGTCTTTTTCCCCAACATATCAAGAATATTCAAATTAATTCTGTGTCTGCCTGTTGGTTCTTGCACTTGTGAAAGGAGTTTCAGTTCACTGAGGCGGCTTAAGACCTGGAGTCGGACATCAATGTTAGCCTCACGACTTAATGGTTTGGCACTTGCCTACGTCCACAGGAACAACATTTCTGTTAACCCTAAACAAATTCTTAAGTTGTGGGATGCCACAGGACACCATCGAATAGCACTGGCATTCAAAAATTAAAGTAACGATATGTGAGACGTTTGAAAGTAGGTTTAGGGTATTGGTAACAAAGCCTCATATGATTGTGACAGTAATTTTCTTCTAAATTTATGTGTAGAATTAACTTCAACAGTATCAAAAGTTATAGCGCTAAAAGTGTTGAAATGTTATATTTTTATTAGGCAACTTATACCACCAAAGATATCAAAAGTTATAGCGCTAAAAGTGTTGAAATGTTATATTTTTATTAGGCAACTTATACCACCAAAGATACTTCAGAATGAAGGAAATTGATTCTTGCAAAAAACAAAATCCGGGGGGGGGGGGGGGGGGGGGGGGGGGGCATGCCCCCGGATCCCCCCCCTCCCCTAGACTGTTCTGCCTCGGTGTTTTTTTAAGTCTGGCTACGGCACTGGATATAAATAGAGAATATAACATTCGTGGTCATTCAATACAAAATTTTATTAAACTCGCCAAGGCTCGTTTTTATCAATTTTAGAAAACTCGTTTAGCAAAATTTCGTATTGAATGACCACTCATGTAATATCCTCTATGTATTTGTTTATTGATTCAATATTTCAGGCGGACCAGTTGCGTTTACAGTAAACTACGCCGATGGTGAATATTCTAACGACACTTTAATCTTTAAAACCGTTGTCACAAATATCGGTGGTGGTTACGACACAACTACGGGCCAGTTTACTTGTACTATTCCTGGACTTTATAGCTTCACACTCACACTTCTAGCAAGCGGAAATGATAACCTTCACTGTTATATTCGCAAAAATAATGATGACATTACCTATGCTATGTCATTCGGTGCCGATACATATAGAACTGTATCAGTGTCCGTGTACTTGTCTCTGTCTGTCGGGGATGTGGTAGATGTAGGAAAATGTTCCCAAACCCAACATATTCAAAAAGATATAGCATCATTATTTTCGGGTGCTCTTGCCGTTTAAACCAGAAAGATTACGATACTTCGTTCATAGATTTTCCACAATTTAAGATTGTAATTCTCTATCGGAGTTTGAAGCATATTTCCCTTTTTTCCAACAATGTAACTTTTATATAATCCGAAGGAAACGACTTTCGAACAGTCGAACATTGTTAAAAATTTAGAACTTGATTTAAATGAGCAACTTTTCGTTTCCAAATATTTTTTCGTCCATGTATCAAAATCATACGATCTCATTTTCATGGATTTTAAATTTTCTCTGATTTTCTGTTAAAGCAGACAACTTTTGGTAAACGTGAATACCGTGTTTATGTTACCATAAACTAATATTGTTTTCATATGTCTGAGATATGCTATTAAAATTGAGTCACACAAAGACATTTGTACAGTTTTTTCTTGTCTCATATATGTCACAAGAAGAGAAAAATATGCATCCAGTCCAGGGATCGGGACCTCCCGCTTTCAGGGCAAGTACTCTATCGATAGAGCTAACCGGGCCGCTTACACGCACTCTCTCCAATGAGGGACATTAGTGATAATTATATTATCTCCCTTGTCAGATAAAGACCAAGGCAGACCAAATAATTGGTAGGTCCTTTTAGTTGGAATCCTTTGTCATTATCGCTATTTCACAATGAGATATTGCAATTACTCTGTACACATTACTCATAAATGTGTTAATCAAAGTGATAAATTAAAAGAGAAAATTTACATAGCAGTGTTTAAAGAAAACAAATGTGGAATTACTAATCAATCTAATAACAGTTGGCCAAGAAAATGCAAATTATAAGTGCACCATCCAGTGCAAAGAAACCAATGATAAAAACAGAGGGAACCAAATGATAGGACCTAGCTAGATGTAGAGAGTATTAAAGGGAGATAACTGACCGATGTCTCCTATTGTGTACAAGTTCAGGCAAATACATCCCTGCTTAACTCGAACTGATTGATTGGGGTTCAACAATGTTTAAGTCATATTACGGCGGCCAGTTCACCTACTTATATTGTATTATACTTGTTGTGTGGAGTACTGGTGTGAGAAAACCAGGAAATGCATGAGTAGGTGAACTGGCCGCCGTGATATAACTGAGAAATTGTTGAAAACGGCGTTAAACCCCAATCAATCAATCTCCTACTTATATGTTTCCTGGTTTTCTCACACCAGTACCCTACACAACATACTCTCCAAGCAACTGGCTGTTTTTCTACATAGGTTGTTTAACTAGAAATTTGTCTTCGAATTTCGGCATTTCAGCGCCTGCCTAACTAGAATTTCGTCCTCGAATTTGGGAATTCCAGTACCAATGATGACATAAATCACATTACAAGCGCTTTGAAACTGACCAAGCAATACTTTCACTGTCCCTTATTGGGCGCAAATCTCACAAGGAGAGAAAAACATGCAGCCAGTCCGGGGGTCGTACCCGGGACCTCTTGCTTTCAGGGCAAGTTTTCTACCGATAGACCGTGACATATATATGATATTTAGAGGCACTGACAGAAATGAATACAGCTTTCACTTTTCTGAAATAAGATATGAGTCGTCGAGAAAACCAACATTATGGACTAAGCAGTCCGCGCGGGCTAATCCGGACCGACACATTCCGTATTGATTTTCCACATAGACTGTTAGCCCATTGGTGAAAGACAAATGACGATTGTCACATTGACATTTGTCAAACGTCGGAAAGAATGTTGGCCGACCTGGGATTCGAACTCACAACCCCTGGATTGACAGCCGGCTTCGCTACCGACTGAGCTAACGGGGGGAATGGAAAATGTCTGTTAACGAAAATTATGCACTATTCTATATAGCGATACAAATTGTTTTAAAAATGATTAACTAGACAATGAACTTTTTTTTTTTCGAGGCTTTCGAAGATGACTGAATATTTCTACTAAAAAAGATGGAAAATCTCTTTAATTTTTTTCAAAAGTCGTGCGCTAAATGTGTGTCTAAAGGCGTCTATATGTTGGGTAGGGTTAAGAGAAACAAACCTCATACTATTTGCTGTACATGGGAAATCATGCAATATGTATTTGCTGTACACTGATCGTTGGACGTTTTAATCCTTTCCCTCATTTAACAAGACTACTTTGAAAACATCTAGGCAAACATCTAGGTTCCATGAGAAAACCAACATTGCGGACTCCGAGTAATGTATCGACCCAGATCACATTCCGTCTAAGGGGGATAGAGATATAGAGTAAATATAGAGTAATTATTCATATAACCGAAAATCCACAGTAGGCGAAAAGTGTCCGCGCAGGCTAATCAAGACCGACACATTCCGTCTCGGGGGATAA
Source organism: Serripes groenlandicus (assembly GCA_031761405.1). Lineage (NCBI taxonomy): Eukaryota > Metazoa > Mollusca > Bivalvia > Cardiida > Cardiidae > Serripes > Serripes groenlandicus. The sequence goes on from JASEVX010000012.1 coordinate 11,576,438, forward strand.
AGATATAGAGTAATTATTCCCATAACCGAAAATCCACAGAAGGCGAAAAGTGTCTGTCCGGGTTAGCCTGCGCAGTCCACACAGGCTAATCCGGGCCGACACATTCCGTCTCAGGGGAATAGAGGTATAGAGTAATGATTCCAGAAACATAAAATCCACAGGAGGCAAAGTGTCAGTCCGGGTTAGCCTGCGCGGCATGCTTAGGCTGATGCAGGTCGAAACTTCTCATGGAACTATTCAATTATGTTATGTCATATCCTTTCAATATTTACTACAATGTTGGTTTCCTCGTACAACGGCTCAATTGTCAAAAGGTAAGGGTTTCCAGATACGGAGATGTCTCCTTTTCCAACAGTGTTTGTACATCCCTCGGTACCATCATTTAACATAACCGGTGGTTCACCGACTGGCCATGGCAGAGCGGACCCGCCGTAGACACAGATATTCGAACATTCAACTCCTCGGTTCTGGTGCATTAGCCACTGGGCTACCAGAACCGGTTCATTTAATGTCTTTTATTAAAAATGTATCAGTCTTCAGTCGGGACGGAGTATTATCGAGCAATGGCATATATTCGAGTCCTAATCATAAGTCTCGTTCCAATGGGTTTTTATTGTTTTCCATACATAACCATTGATTTCAATCAATTATTTACAAGAACAATTTTACAATAGATGCTTATAAATAAGAATAATATATTTTAATTTTAGACAATTAAACAAAAATGGTTTACAAATTTAACATTATATGATCGTTTTACTTTTTAAATTATTCAATGCTATGGTTTTTTTTTTAAATTTTAATTCATCCTTTTTCAGCGCCGAATTGTTTAAAGTAGACCCTTCCATGTTCGAAATCGGAAAACTCTATTTTCGTTTTATAGGAGTTTTGGAATATTTTTACAACTAAAGGCAAACCATACAGATTCAGATGAGACGGGTCGTCACGAGCTGTCTCTCCTGAATCTGTATTGTTTCCAAAAAGCTCAATTCCGCCGCTGAAAGAGTGAACGCGTGTGTTATGGTATTAAATCAAACTAAATGACACAATTGAACACGTTGTGATAAATCCAGAATCTAGCGATTTATTAACAATTTGTTCCAAGGCTGTCCGCTCCCAACCCTTTCCCACATACAGACACGTTCTAGCGCCTCCGCAATACACGACTTTTTTTTGATTGATTGATTGGGGTTCAACGCCGTTTTCAATAATGTTTTCATTCATACCGAGGCGGCCAGTTCACATACGTGTGTGTCTATTGGCTACCTCACACCAGTACTCCAAACAACAGTCTTTCCAAGCAACTGGCTGCTTTTATACATAGACTGTTAGCTATTTTGTGGAAGACGAATGACGCTTGTCACAGTGACTGTTGTCAAACGTCGTAACAAATGTTGGCCGAGCTGGGGTTCGAACTCGGAATCCCTGGATTGACAGCCCGCGTCGCTACCGACTGAGCTACCGGGGCTCGGCTTTCGAAAACACTATACGAGTTAAAATCATGGCGAGCAATTTACGCTTGTATCACGATGTTTTCAACTTTATTCAATAAATGTTATTGTTTTTTAATTTATTAAAAGTAATCATCTGTTTGACTGAATATTTTCAAAGTCGTCTGCTGCAGACTTGTTGTACGTGGGACACTGTTAACGTTAGGATAGGTACAGGAATGTCACCAGAATTACAGTGGTGTAGTTAAACAGCGTCGGTCTCTCGTTCCAAAGGTGTCGGGTTTGAATCCCGTTATGAGCGGGATCTGCCTTTGGAATGTGTCCAAACAAACGGCGCGAGTACTGGCTAAGTATCCAGAAAGCATACATTGAGAGTGATTAACATAAGAAGAAAGCTTGTTTCGCAATCGGTGTCAAACAAATATGCTAAAACAAAACTTGACTACAATTTTTAGCCGGGGCTTTAGCAGTAATACCGTTTCTTTCGGAGTTGGCAACCTGCCAATTGCTGTTAGCACCAAACAACGCATGAGAAACTGCGCGAGAAAAACAGTTGGTTAGGATCTCCCCCATAATTATTATTTAAATGTTGTTGGAACATCAGTGAAAAACTTAAGGCGTGAGTACTCCAATATAAGTTTAAGAAATGCTTTAGAAATTAATGCGCTGAGAGGTCAAATATGGACGCTTGTTGACATTATTAACATTCGCGAAGAGGAACGGGAAAAAAGAAAGAAGTCACGTGAAAAATACAGTGGCTGATTAACCTGGGGGAGGGGGGGGGGGGGGGGGGGGGGGCTGCGTCGAAAAATTAATGTTAAACAAAGAAAAAGCGTGGCAAATGTAGTGGCGGATTTAACGGCATAGGGCCCGTGCCCGACTCCCCCACCCCACGAAATAAGTCACGTGAATATACAGTGGCGGATTTAGCGGCATAGGGCCCGTGCCCGACTCCCCCACCCCACGAAATAAGTCACGTGAATATACAGTGGCGGATTAACCGGGGGGGCCGTACGGCCCCTGCGTCGAAAAATCCAACCTTCCAGCAGCCCCCAGGCCGTCAGCACTGCAGTGCTATTATTCTAACTCCGGTAACTCCACGAAGGCGTGTCTCGGTATTGATGATAGGTTGTTTTCTGATAGTTCTCTGAAAGCATAAATGGTGGGGAAATGAGTCAATAGAATTCACTTTTTATATATTGGCAACATATAGAAAACAAACGTTTTACACAAATATAACTATTGAACAGTGTTGAAACGATCAGACCAAAATTAGAAATTAATCGTTATAAGAAATGTCTCAAGTTGTCGCAATGTTTTCAAAAGTCCCCTGCTGCTGTTGCATATCTGCACGTCAGTGTACGATTACATAAGGCTTATAACATATTAGCAGACTTACATGACTTTCAGCATCGGCAAATCTTTAAAGCTCTCTTCCAATAAAGTTGCTATGCGGTTACCATCTAAAAACTCTGAAATGAAAACATAAACGTACAACATTTTTTTTTTATTGTGTTTTTACGCCAACAGTCCACTTTTCCTAGATCTCTGGGTAAACAAAATGAAATATAAGCCTTTTCCAAGGACCGCTGCGACTGTGGATCTGTGACAATTGAAAGCATTATTATTCATAAGACTAGAAAACATTTTGGCAAAGTGAATTCAAAATCGTCCTGCTTCAAATGTGTTGTAAGTGGGAAAGTGTTACAAGGTGCATCGATTTAACATTAACGTGACTATATCGGTAAAGGTCAAGATCCGACCCTGGAATGTTAAAGGTCAGACCATACGGGAAACAAAGGAAATCAAATGCACCGCTTTTTTACGACAACGAACCTTCGTAGTGCCTGCCAATTGAGCTACGAAAACAACAACATTGTTTCCACCCGGATCTGCCTAATATAAGCATGCCGCGAATGCTAACCTGGACGAACACTTTTCGCCTACAGGTCAGACCATACGGAAACAAAGGAAATCAAAGCACCGCTTTTTTACGACAACGAACCTTCGTAGTGCCTGCCAATTGAGCTACGAAAACAACAACATTGTTTCCACCCGGATCTGCCTAATATAAGCATGCCGCGAATGCTAACCTGGACGCCTCCTGTTCATTTTCTGTTTCTGGAATCATTTATATTCTATACCTCTATCCCACTGATACGGAATGTGTCGCCCGGATCAGCCTGCGCGGAGTGGAAGACAGTGGTGCAGAGGTAGAGCGTCGGCCTCTCGTATCAAAGGTCCCTGGTTCGAGTCCCGTGATGAGCGGGTCCTGACTTTGGGATTTTTCCACACAAACGGCGCGAGTACTGGTTAAGTCTCCAGGAAGCAGACATCGAGAGTGATTAATCTAAGCCAAAGGCTTGTTTCGCAATCGATGTAAAATAAATAAGTTTAAACTAAACTAAACTAAACTAAACTATACATTACGCAGAGACTTTAATGTTGGTTTTCTCGTGGGACGGCTCATTATTTATGACAATTATCTTAAAAGTCTATACATTTATCTTGACCTTTACTTGAAACCCACGGTAATGTTATACCGATGCATTTTTAACACTTTTCAACTAACAACACATTTGAAGCAGACAATTTTGAATACATTTGGCCAATAATATGGTGAAAACTCTATTCATTAAAGAACAATTGTTTTAAAGCGTTGAAAAACATTGTGACAAAATGATAAATTGCTCGTAACGAGCAATTTATCGTTTTGCCACAATATTTTTAAAAGTTGTCTGCTGCAGAGGCGTCAAAAAGCGCATATATGTGGGAAAGGGCTAATTGGTGCCTATAGACAGGATTTATCCTTTAAGCCGGGAACCCGCCGTGGCCCCGACTGGTAAGCGTCGCGGATTTGGAACCGGATGTCCTGGGTTAGTTGGTTTCTGTAGTGAGACGAACATGCATTAGGGTACGTTGTCCACTTCCTATTTTTTCTAATTCAATGGACCGACTGTTGCATTTGATTTATTGTATTAGGGTTTTATATAGTTTTGAACACTATTTCAGACAGACAGACACAGAGTGAGATATGTATAATCTCTCTGCTGTATGCTTTTGCATGTATGTGTGTGTGTGTGTGTGTGTGTGTGTGTGTGTGTGTGTCTCTCTCTCTCTCTCTCTCTTCCCTATTTGTCATGCTTTTATACATTGTTTACGCAAATGGTTTCATTGCAGTAAACTCTTAAATTATGAAATAACGAATTGTCAATGTTTTTTCCATGGAGCAAAACAGTTTTCATGCAGTGGATATTGAAACATGATTTAACCATCGATCATAACTTAACCTTACTTAACCAAAGGTTTTTATTTTTCAGTATATTAATGTGTGTTTGTTACGACTCAGTATTTATTACGGTATATTTTCGGATGTTGTTGTTGTTATATTAAAGGGAAGTAACTCTGATAACTTGATTACGAAACTGACAGACCGCTTTCTTAAAACAGTGCAAAAATGAAAATCACAAATAATATGAAGATACTGATAAGTTGGTATGTAGCGTTCAGTGTCGATTTTCACTTTACAACATAAATCAAAGTTCCAGTTTAATCGTCGATCTTCTCAGAAGTTAATCTTTAATAGCGACATGGTCAATCAAATGACATTGAAAAGGATAAATCATAACCTTTTATCATTTTGTTATTTGAAAAGACACTTAGTTTCCTGCAGCTGCTCATTTTGAAAGAAGATTGAGATAAATATGAACTGTGGAAAAAGAAAGACATACAGACGCTTTCTGGCGCCTCTAGTGAGTAGTCTACAGCAGACTAATTTTGATAACATTGTGATGAAAGAAGGAGCAATTTCTTCTTCTGCCTTGGGAGGCTGGGATCACTAATACGTATTAGTAGTCCCAGTTCTGCCATAAAGACTTCAACCCTTTTGAAGTTTTTTTGTAAGAGTTATGACCATTTAACGACTTATAATAGTATGAAAAAGTACTTGGTTAGGTTTTCTGTACCATCTAAAACAAATTTGGTTTTATTGAAAAAGTCGAGCACGCTGTGTCCTCTGACAACTTTTGTTTAACCTTTTCCCACATGCAACAAATCTGCAGCAGATGACTTTGAAAACATAGCGTCAAAAACCTGAAAAATTTCCATTAAAGATAGCTTAATTGTTTGATAAAGTTGAAAACATTGTGGCCAAAGGAGAGATTGCTCATCATGAGCAATTTCACCTTTGGCCACAATGTTTTCAAGAGTCGTCTGTTGCTATTGCGTCAAAATGTGTCTGCAGGTGGGAAAGATATTTAACGACTATTAGTTGATCATTTCAACGTGAAATGTTTGCATGGGCAGGGTTGTCAAAATATTTTATGTAACAGATCAAATGAGAAAAGTAACCGATCAGGCTGGAGGTCAGGTCAAGGTCAAAGCCCATGGTAAGGGGCCCAAGGGAGCAAAACTAACAGATCAAAGAGCGATTTTAACAGATCATTTGGATCGGCAATTGGTTAATTTTGACAACCCTGCATGGGGTCAGCAAATGTATTTTATTCATACCCAACAGTTAATACGTTATAGTAGGGTGTTGCAAATTACTGTATAATGTCTTTGATACTTTTACATACATGTCTCTGTCTAAATGAATTTTAAAAAAAAAAATTATTTTTATTTAGGGCAATTATGCTGCCATCGGGACTGTATATGGCAAGATTAGCACAGCTAGATATCATCAACGATAGAAAGAAGCGACTTGAGACACAGAATGAAAAACGCAGACAGAAGTACCTCCAACAACTTGAAGAAGAAAAACTGACTGAGACTAACAAACAAGATGGACAGACGTGATGAAAAACCAAGTTTTTGTATCTTTCTTCCCAGGACTTGTCTTTCAAAGCAATTGTGTGTGATCATTTTCTAAACAGTTGTTGTATCAACTTAGGGATGACTGTTCTATTTACTAGCTCTATCTCTGGAATGGAGCATAGACCAGGGATGATAAAAACTCTATATAAAAATCTAACTTAAAACATTTCAACTGTAAAGACACATATAAACAATCATGATCCTGGAATGGAGCATAGACCAGGGATGATAAAAACTCTATATAAAAAACTAACATAAAACATTTCAACTGTAAAGACACATATAAATAATCATGAATGAGAATATCAAAAAAGGAAAGATGAAAATGGAGAAATTGTACTTGATGATGCCACACTGTTTTCAACTCGATTCAATGAGTGTCAGTGCTATGAAGAAAAAAAAAATCTGTGAATTGGGTATTTACCCATGGATTGATTTACAGACAAATGTTTTTTTGTGTTTTGTTTTTTATAACAGATAATTTTACACTATTTTTTTTTCAAATTGCATTTTTGTATGACTTTTCTTAACAGAGTTGAAATCATCATGGCAAAGGGAGACAACATGAGTAAATTATCTTTTTCTAATAACATTTTAATGTTGTTTAACGAATGCTTCTAATTGTTGGCAAATCAATTTATTTGGGGATACCTCATTCACCCAGACACTTTTTAAATGTTTTGCTTTAATCTGTATGCAGTTATGCACAGTTTACATCTAAGATTAGCATTTGTCTCGTTCACATTAAGCCATAGATACTTTTTCTCCCTCTCGGATCTTGTTTGATTCTATGTAAATTATTTACCCAACACAAATGTAAACAATTGCTTTATATCCTTTTGATTTGCTTTTGAGTACTCGTCATCTTAAAAAGAATTGCCTTTTTGGACAATTCTTTTGCTTTTTTAAGCAAATACGCTACTTATCTGTAGTCCTGGAGTGTTATACATTCATAATTGGAGAGCTTCCATGATTTTGCCTAGATATATTTTCAAAGTCGTCTGCTGTCAGGGAAAACAGTTACTCCCAGAATAAACAATATATGGTGTCTTAAATCACAGTCAAGCGCAATCCATTTATCTGAGATTGATAGATTATAGTGAAAAAGTCTGCAGCCAATGCTTCAAAATGCGTCTTTTCCCTTTCCAACTTTCAGATGATATTCATGCAATGCATCAGAAATATTTTAAAAACAGGAAAAATTATTCTTTTCTCTATCTGTCACAATGTTTTGAACCTTTTTCAATATAAACTATGCTTTCATTTAGATAAAATAAAACTTAAAAGTCATATTTTTGCCTAGATATTTCTAAAGTCATCTGCTGCAGATTTAATGTACATGTATCGAGGGCTTGGCGTGAAACAGTTGTATCTAAAATTGGTATTTTTTTACCAAGGTTAATCACCTCGCCATTAAGTCTTTATAAGAGTTAAATCACTTTTCTTGGTAAACAATGTAAATTTAGGTGCCATTGCTCGTTCTGAGCAATGGCACCTAAATTTGCATTGTTTACAAAAGGGTCAAAATTGCCCCTAAACCAGGGTTTTCAAAATAGGTTTTTAGTTACAACCGTTTCACGCCAAGCCCTCGAATTTTATACGGGAAAGAGGTAATTCAATGTTTACTGTATTGTTTGTTAAATTTATATATAAGGTACATTGTTAAAGGAAGGCTTTTTGAACATGGCATGATATATGTATTTATATATATAAATATGAATGGTAAAAAAATCCGTAATAAAACCAAGCTTTTTATAAAAAAGAATTGAAGCACTCTTTGATTTAAAAAAAGGTACTTGACTTTCTTCAGGATTTCTCACCTTTGTTGTGTCCTCAATTATTGTTTGTTTCATATTTTATGATGTGTTCAACAATATTTCAGTAAAATCAAGGCCTTTCCTAGGTTAGTTACCAGTACTACTGGTCTATTTATCCTGATTGAATGGTCTGTTCCTTTCCTTTTGATTGCATTATCCCCGTTTCTAGACACATCTGCAGAAGACCGTTTTTGAAAAATGTGTTGCAAAACGAGATGCTCATCATGAGCAAATTCATTTTTTTGCCATAGTGGTTTCAACTCTTTTCAATTATTATGCTACTCTTCAATTGATTGGGGTTTAACGCCATTTTCAACAATTTTTCAATCATATCACGGCGACCAGTTCACCTACTCACGCATTTCCTGGTTTTCCCACACCAGAACACCACACAACATTCTTTTCAAGAAACTGGCTACTTTTCAATATAGACTCAGTGTTAAACAGCCCATTGGTGAAAGACGAATGACGCATGTCACAGTGACTTGTCAAACGTCGGAAAGAATGTTGGCCGAGCTGGGATTCGAACTCACAGCCCCTGGATTGACGGCCCGTGTCGCTACTGACTGAGCTATCGGGGCTCGGCGCTACTCTTCAAGGAAGAGGGGTTATATTTCTTTGCACATGTTAGCCTGTCTGTCGTTTGACCAACGCTTGTTAACTGGATAATGCTTGGACCTACAGTACACAAACTTGGCGGGCAGTTAGGCATGACCAGTAGATGACCCCTTTTGATTACGAGTTCATCCTTTCAATTAACCCTTTCACTCATAAGACAAATCTGCAGCAGACGACTTTGTACTTATTTTGTCAAAAAAAAGAAAATCCCTATTATTGAATGGATAATCTATGACTAAAAGTGGAAAACATTGTGTCAAAAGGAGAAATTGCTTGTTTTGATCAATTCCTTCTTTTGTCACTATGTTTTCAAAAAGCAGTCTGCTGCAGAGGCATCAGAAAGTGTCTATATGAGGGAAAGGGTTAAAGGTCTAGGTCATGGTGACTTTGAACACAAAAAGGTTGGTATAATGTTTGACAAACAGTTCTTGTTAAGATTTCATCTATAGAGATTTTTAAAGTCGTCTGCTGCATGTTAAGCTCTGAAAATGTTTAACCCTTTCCACATACAAAGCATTAGATAAGGAGATTTTTTCATGCTCTTAAAATCCTTATTTGGCATCCAAAATCTCAGTGAGACGATTCTTTTGAATATACACAACATAGATTTAAATGAGTGCAAAGAGAGATATTATATATGAGAAATTCCTATTTACCCCTCCTTATCTAGATCTCTGCACATGCATACATTTACCGACGTCACTGCAGCAAACAACCTTTAAAAACATTGTAACAAAAGCAGAAATGGCGCAAAACAAGCAATAGCTCATTTTGCTACAATGTATTAATTTGTATTTGATTAATACAGGTTTTCAGTATTTGTGCTGAGATGTTTGAAAATCATTCTGTAGATTTGTTGTATGTGGGAAAGTGTTAACACGGTCAATGGAACTAAATGTTCAATGTTTTTGAAAGCAGAGTCATTAAACTTTGTATGTATCAAGAAAAAGTTCAGAAAGTTATCGCATCACAATTCATCTATGACATGTCGGTCAAAGATGAACACCCGCATGAAGAAACATCGAATAATCATAGGGACGAAATTGATTGTGACGACAACAACAACGAACTACATACAACAACAACTCGAAAATGCCGTCAGATTGACATATCGGTATAAAAAAAGATCATACTGGATCTTACAAGTAGAGGTAGACACATTTTGATTGTTTATTGAGGAAAACATATTGTTTTCTTCCAATCACGTCCATGAAACGTAATGCCATAATCAAGATATCGAACTAAAAGAAGAAAAATGTGTTGTCCGTACCTATTTCGTACCACTGCTGTTTCGTCTTTTAATATAAACGGGCATTTTGTCCTTATAAGTAAAAACCATAAGAGCACTTTTCACGGCGGATAACATAAATTGTATTCTATTCTATTCTGTTTTTGAGATCTGTTTACTGAATTAAAAACGATCAGTCTATTATGCAAATGGAACAATATTATATAATTTCTAAGATGTTTTATCCAATTTACATGATTTTACAAGCTCACGTAAAATCAGTTAATAAGCGGGGAATGAGGGATACATATTAATTGATTACCTTCTTTACCCTCATAACAAGATTCTCATTGGTCGATAGATCTTGTATTCCTACACATGCATATAAATTCTTTTTCCCGTGTTTTTACTGCACAGTTTGGTTTAAAAAATTATAACCCTCCACACCCTCCCCTAAATTGTCAGACCACACAGTGACAGTAGAAGTATTCTTAAATAGTTTAAGATGACTTGCTCTAAGATTTATTTAGTCAAGTTGTCTAAATAATTGTAACAATATATTGAATGGGGATTAACTTTGTGCAGGCATGTGATCATTCTTTATATATAGTTTCATTGTCATAATTGTATATTGTTTCATGTTTATTGTTCTTGTGCCAGCTTATTGTTAAATTGTGTTTGATGCACCGCTTACTTGTGATTTGTTATTTGCATGATAGGTTAGGCCAGTCAGTCTTACCGAAATTAGATATGTAAATATATAAATAATTGATAATACCCAAGCACAGTTTGGTTTCAACAGTCAGTCGACGTTTGTGTTTAAAAAATTATATATATAATTATTATATATTTTGGTTTCTTTTTATCGATAAAGCTTAAGGGTTAACTGTGCCTTTATCTTTTTAACAATATTATTTATCGTTCTGGAAAGGATTATTGGACCAAGTTATCAGTGGACTATTTTATACGTTTCTGTAGGGAACAGAAAACCTACGGGTTTTTTGTGTATTGAGAATTAATTATTATTATCCTGAACTTTCTTGTTATCTATGTTCGAAAATGACGGAAAGAAAATCTACGCGAGGAAAACCGATTATGGACTATAAAACCCTCAATGCTACCGGATTTGATTCTCCTGTCGGGAACCTCATTTGCGAGGAGGTTGAGGAGCCAGCACATACAGAAAAGATGGAACCAGCAACTTCCGGTTTGGCGTTACACTTCTCACAACAAACTGAAAAGGAACGTTTGAGATTCCGCTTACAGTCGCTGACGGACGAGGAAGAACTCGAGACCCTCAGAAGAAAAATCGAAGAAAAGGAGAAGTCCGTAGCAAGTATTCGGGGGGAAAAACAAGCTTGAAAAACAAAAGGAGGAAGGTATGTTCTCCGTTGAGCAGTTACGCTCACAGAAAGTGTTGAATATGAGAGCCAAGAAGGAGCTATCATAGTTGGGGTTAAGCTTGTCGGATCATTGCGAAAGTGAAGATAGCGAGTCGGAGAATGAGGAGGTTATGTCCAGAAGATCAAAGAGAACATTAAAAAAGTCTGGTATACAGGCTAAAGCCTCCGAGTCGGTATCGAACCCACAACGATACCCTCATTCTCATCTTAGGTTCGAGTTCGTCAATAACTCTATTGACTTTGACAAACTGGAACTTAATATGTTTGTTGCAGGGGAGTTAGAGATTATTTCTCAATCAAGCACATCTTTTACTGAAAGTCGTAGTAGATTGGAACTTTTAAAAAGGTTAATGTATTTAAATAGAGCCTTTGATTTTACTGTTTTGAAATCGTTATATGCTGCGATTCTGAGAGAGATCGAGTTGGGGTACAGAAAATGGGGTGATGATTTTCATTATATTGAAAACACAGTGTTGGCAACATCATCTCATGTTCAAAAACCTAAACCCAAGTCTGATTTCTCTCAGGAATCAAAAGTTGTGAAATCAGATGAAAAATTATGGTTTTGTGCAAAGTTTCAAAGAAACAAATGTCAAAATAAAGATTCCCATGTTTTAGACATAAAAGGCAAAATGCGTTTTGCAAAACACCTTTGTGCTTCTTGTTGGCAGAAAGATCATAAAGAATTGCCACATCCTGAATGTTCTTCAGTATGTCCAAGTAATAATTCTTGACTGTTTCATTTAGACAAACAGAGACTAAGAGAAATTGAGATAGTCTCAGATATATTTTACCCACAATTTTGTGAAGATGTCAGTTTAAATAAAAAATCAGTTGGTTGTAAAGATACGAAAACATTAGAAAGATACAAAAATGGTAAAGATACAAAAACAGTAGAAATATTTGATTGTGTTAATCAACACTCAACTAGTTGCAAAATTTGTGCTGATTTCAAAAATAATTTAGCTTGTTCAACCTCGGAAAAACTTCGCATGCATAAATTAGTAAAGAGTTCTGGTAAATTTAATTTTGAAGGTTGTAGAATTAAAGTTAATTCTAAAATTGACACAGACTATATGAAGAAAATGCTTTATGGATACAATGATTTAAAGGTGTGTGAATTTTTGAAGTATGGTTTTCCCATAGGATACATTCCAGGAGAAAGCAATATTTCTTCTAAGAAACTTGACATTGTGAAAAATCATCAAGGTGCAAGGAGTTTTCCAAAAGAAATTCATAAATATTTAAGAAAAGAAGCTTCTTGTAATGCCATTATAGGCCCTTTTAAAAGTAATCCATTTGAAGATAAATTATATGTCTCTCCATTAAATTCGGTTCCCAAGTCAGATGGTTTAGACAGACGGGTTATTCTTGACTTGAGTTTTCCAAAAAATGATAATAGTATTAATAATCACGTTTTGAAAGATTCATATTTGGGTGAGAAAGTTGAACTTTGTTTCCCAAAAATTGATGATTTTGCTGCGTTGATTACAAGCAAAGGAAGAGGTTCTTTAATGTTTAAGTTTGATCTTAGACGTGCTTATAGACAAATAAGTATTTGTCCATCCAGTTATAATTTGGTAGCTTTTGGTTGGAAATCGCATATTTTTTGTGATACTGTCTTACCCATGGGTTTACGTTCCTCTGCATTTATATGTCAACGTGTTACAAATGCTTTTTCATATATGTTTTTGAACATTGGGCTAGCAGTTCTGAACTATCTGGATGATTTTGGAGGAGTAGAAAGTAAAGAACTTGCGAGTTTTGCCTTTTCTACAATAAGAAGTATTTTTCTTAAAAGTGGCCTTGAGGAAGCCTTTGATAAAGCGTGCGAACCTTCAGAGGAAATGGTATTCCTTGGAATTTTGTTTAACACAAATGATATGACTATGTCCATTCCCCCCAAAAAATTATATGAAGTTATAGAACTTATCAAAGATTGGTTGCAACGTTGTAAAGCCACTTTGAAAGAAATTCAAAGATTGTTGGGGAAATTGAATTTTATTAGTTCTTGTGTTAAATCTGGACGAATTTTTGTAAATAGAATTCTGAATTGGTTAAGAGAATGCTATGCTTCCAAGGTTAAATGCTCCTTTTTATTTCATATTCCAGATGAGGTCAAAAGGGACTTATACTGGTGGAATAACTTTTTACCAATTTTTAACGGCATATCTTTGATAGACCAAGGGGCTTGGTCAGACCCTGATCTGCGATTTAGTTCTGATAGTTGTTTAACAGGATGTGGGGGCTTTTTTGAAAGTCGTTATTTTCACAGTATATTCCCGGAGTTTATCTTAAATCAGAATCTCCATATTAGTGCTTTAGAATTATTATCAGTTGTGGTTTGTTTAAAATTATGGACCACATTTATGAAGGGACAAAAAATTCAAATTTACTGTGATAATCAAGCTGCTTGTATTGTTATAAATTCTGGAAAAGCAAGGTGCCCCTTTCTTCAAAAATGTATAAGGGAAATTTGTTATTTAACAGCAACTCAGGATATGATGATTAAGGCCATATATCTTGAGGGATCAAAAAACAGGTTAGCTGATAGCCTTTCTAGGTGGCATTTGTGTAATAAATTTAAACAGGAATTTTTTGCTAACTTTCAAAATAAGTCGAACCTGATCTCATTTAATGTAGAGGAATCATTGTTCCGTTTTTCACACCATTGGTAGTTACCGTGTATATAGTATTATTTAACTACATTGTAGTACGGATGCTTAATTATTGTTTATTTATTTTTTCTTCCAGATAATTCTCTTCAGGTTTTGAAGGGTCATTTGACTATATCTGAAACTCTGTTTCATTAACACCATTTCCCATTTATTGAAATGATATTTTGAAAGATAGTGAAAATCATTGTTCAAAAAATTTGCTTCTCTCAATTATGCTTACATGTATATAACGTTTTGTAAAATTGTTTTTTTGTAATTTTTTTTTACTTATGTGACAAAATAATATCTAGTTTTGGGATTTTTTCTTCTTAAAGAGGGTAGTTACCTCTTTGAAGAGTATTCGGGGCCCTCTTTAATGGAGGTATCTTACTTCATTGGAGGTTATTTTCAATGGTAGTGGTATCTGACGCTACTTTGAAAAGGGAAAGGGGTGGGGTACTAGATCTTCTTTTACGCATAGGTTTGTTTGCTTTTATTTGTTATGTACATATAGAATTGTAGTTATGCCTTCTTTGCAAAATGGTTCTTTATATGTTGCTTTGCATTGTTGCTTATGTTTGGGGAGGCTTATTTTTGGGGATTAACTTTGTGCAGGCATGTGATCATTCTTTATATATAGTTTCATTGTCATAATTGTATATTGTTTCATGTTTATTGTTCTTGTGCCAGCTTATTGTTAAATTGTGTTTGATGCCCCGCTTACTTGTGATTTGTTAATTGGGTATTATCAATTATTTATATATTTACATATCTAATTTCGGTAAGACTGACTGGCCTAACCTATCATGCATAAAATATCATATCTGAACTCTGTGTTTTGTTCTTCTCGTTTCATCGCTGATTATTGAATTATTCTCGCAGATTGTGCCTCTGTCTCAGAGGTAGAGTCTTGTTTTATTTGTCCGGTGTTTTATGTTTCTTCTCCATGATTTTTCAGTTATATCACATCGTTTCCTTAGTAAGTCCTCTGTTTTTTCTCGCTGTTTTGTGGCCAGTGCCCTTTCAATTTCGAAAATGGTAACATGTATGTAAAATATGATGAGAGGCAGATTTTGTGAAATTTAGGACTACTTTTGTGAATGGGGCAATTTTCGGCCCAAATTTGGGTTAAGAAAAAACACTGGTCCTACCATTTTTGTAAGTCCTGTATGACCCTGCCGGAAATTGACCCCACGACCACCTGCACCTTAGGATCTACCACTTCACAAGTCCAGGTTTCTGTACTTGGAAAGCGATTTTTTGACTGTTTGCATTCTACGTACCGGTGATATAGACTCAGAACTCTAGATAAGGGGCATGTTTCATGTTCTAAAAATAAAAATTCTTATTTGACATTCAATCCCTATGTTGTTGGTACTCAAAAGAATCGTCTCAGTGAGACGATTCTTTTGAGTACCCGCAACATAGGATTTGGTCGAGAAATAAGAGAAATATTGTGGGGAAAAGACCTGTTTTATTCATCTTATCTAGTCCTCTAGAGACTACCACTACACCACCAAGGCTTTTGGTGGAATCTCGACCTCATGAGTATGACCCAAAAGTTCTGTTAGTTATAAGATCTAGTTGATCTTTATATGTTCCCACCTACAAGTGCAATACTGATTTAGTTTCGAGGAAGCATATATATTTACCCTTTCCCACTTGCAGACTACTTTTGACAAAGCTGACAAAGCTGCCATAACTTTAAAATTCTTCTTCTCTGAACCCGCTTGTCTGATTCCAATATAATTTGGTAGAAATTTTCATTGAGTGACCGTCTACAAAAATATCAGAAAAGGGGCAAAATGACAATTTTTAAAAAACTAGATTTTATGAAAGTGCCAATCTGATTTCAAGATAAATGTTTAGTTCTAAATGTTTATATTGCTGCGGCATAAGAAAGGGAGAAAAATTCCATAACTTTAAAATTCTTCTTCTCTGAACCTGCTCGTCTGATTTTAAGATAACTTGGTAGAAATGTTCCTTGAGTGAGTCTGACAGTCTACAAAATGTGTTCAATTGACACATTATTTCTACAGTTGGCACATAAATCTGTTGTGAAAGGTCCATTTTGGCAGCTCTAGGCAAAAATAAAGATAATAATTAAAAACAGATTGCATAATTTGTTGCTGGATAGACCTTTCTTTAGAAAATTTGACATTATGTATTAACCCTTTCCCACATACATCAAAACTGCAGCAGACAACTTTGAAAACATCTCAACAATAGTATGGGAAATCTCCCTGAATGAAGACATACTTAATGAATAGAGTTGAAAACATTGTGTCAAAAGTAGAAATTGCTCTTTTTAATTTCATCTATTGTCACAAAGTTTTCAAAAGTCGTCGGCTGCAGAGGCGTCAGAAATCGTCTTCATGAGTGGAAGGGTTAAGCACTTGAATGGAAGCTTCAGGTCCAAGAGGAATTGAGCATTTGCGTATTTAACCTTTTCCCACATACAACAAATCTGCAGCAGACGACTTGGAAGACATCTAGTTAAAACTGTGGAAAATCCTAATAAATGATTAAAAGTTAAAGTTACTGGAAAAAGTTAAAAAAATGGTTGTGCCAAAAGAGCAAATTGCTCGCTTTGTACAATTTTTGCTTTCGTCTCAATGTTTTCAAAAGTCGTCTGCTGCAGAGGCGTCAGAAAGCTTCTTATATGTGGAAAAGGGGTAATAAATGGAGTAAGGTCCTATTCAGACGGCATCCAACAGATTTACTAATTTGCTCTTTTTTCTTGTTGTAATAGCTTAAAGAACTACAGAAGGAATATCAAGAATGGAGAAGTTTGCAAGTGTTTATGCCAGGCTGGCTGCACGGTATAAAATATGCACACACAAGAATCAGTTATCAGATTGGAAAAAATGTTCCAGAAGTTTTACACAGTGGACACCCAACATGAAAAAACAAGTTTTTGTTGAAAAAAATTATATTACACCTATTAGAACAAGTGTTCAATATTATCATGGATGTGCCAGCTGTCATAAAGTATTTTCTCACGATTCTTATGTTAAATTGAACAATAAAAGATTCTTCTCAAAGGCCAATTCTGGTATAGATTCAGAGGAATTGATGAAAGTGACGGAAGAATTACTGAAGCAAAAGACACTTTTTACAAGATCTTTGGATGACCCTTCATCAGTAAAAGATTATGAAATAGATTCAAACAAATTTGAAGATAACTCTTTAAATGTTCTTTCTAGTGATTATTATATTGATGAAGATGGTGAGCATAGGAAAGGTGATGTTGGTAATGAATTAGATCAACGTAGGAAATCCATATTGCTTAACGTCAATAGTAAAGATATACGAAAATCAACTGAGACGCAAGCAGCATCTACCTATGAAAGTGATTCAGATGAAATACCTAGTAGTGATTCCGATTCCACTGATGAATCTTCATCATCCGATTCCGATTCCGATAGCTCGGGTACCGACATTGATGGGGACAGTACTGATGCGGAAGGTGGCATTGCTCCTCGTCTGAATAGAATGTCGACTGACGGAGAAAGTCGTGTCGGTAGTCCACTCGGAATAGATGATATTAAAGTAGGGTTTACTTCCGAAGAAATGATTGATCATATTGACAATACCATCGATAATGCTGATGAAGATTTTATAAGCGATAGTGATGCAGATTCTTTGGTTAATAAAGAGGATGGAGAACTGAATGAGGAGAACATTGATGTTAACAAATATGCAACAAAATTTAATGACAATTCTGTTGAAGACATGGTGAGTGATATATCCTATGCTTCGGCACCAAGTAGACATTTTGACGAGTCGGGCGTGGTTAGTTTAATCGATATGAAAAAAGACAGGTCAAAAGGAAGAGATTGGTCTATTGAGGAAATTGAGGATTTCGTTAATATAGCTGCGGAAGAGGAAGAAGAAACTTTCTGGCAACCTCCAATTTCTTTGGAAAGTAAGTAAAGAGGAGCTCCGGTAGCGACGCAAGTGGTCAGTCTAGGGGTTGTGAGTTAGAACCCCAGCTTTTGAAAAGTACTACAATTTACAAAGTCATTCATCTTCCACCAATGGGCTAATAATCTATGTTGAAAATAGATCCGTATCTTTGAAACACTGTTGTGTGGAGTACTGGTGTGAGTTAACAATGTCAAGCTGTCAATCTGAGGGTTGTAAGTTCAAACCCCAGCTCAGTTAGAATTCTTTCTGACGAGTAAATGCTACGTCTTCTACCAAAGGGTTTATAGTCTATGTTGAAAATAATTCAGTAACTTTGAAACACTGTTGTGTGGAGTACTGGTGTGAGTTAGCAATGTCAAGCTGTCAATCTATGGGTTGTAAGTTCAAACCCCAGCTTGGTTAAAATTATTTCTGACGTTTTTCAAAAGAAAATGCTACAAAAGTCATTTGTCTTCAACAAATGGGCCAATAGTCTATGTTGAAAAGCAATCAGTTGGTTCGAAACAATGTTGTGGTGAATTACTGGTGTGAGTAAGCAATGAAACATATGAGTAGGAGAACTGGCTGCCATGATATGATTGGAAAATTGTTTAAAATGTTTAAAATGGCATTAAACCCTAATTAATCAAGCAAAATAGAGGCAACAGTGACAAGCAAGCTTCCTTACCATTTCCTCTATGCAGCCACTTTCTAGTTTAGAAAACATTGTTGCAAAGGAGAGATTGCTCACTATGAAAAGAGTTGACTGTTAAGATCATCTATTTTGAAAACCTGGTTACATGTTGGTCAACGGAGCCTTTTAACCCAATTTGGTGCGAAATAGCAAATACATGTATATGTGTACAAAAATATGTATAAAATCGCAAAATTCTAAAAATAATATGTAATGTAATAATGATGTATTAGGAATTTTATAAACATGGTACATGTATTTTCCAATTTATTTCGCTGTATGACCTAAATGTACTTCCTACTGGATTATGCAAGCATATACTCGTGTGTTTGCTATATGAATTCTGCCTTTAATATAAAGATCTGTGATATTTATTTTCCACATCATTGTCAAAATGTTTTGTTGAAACAGATCAAATGAGA
Organism: Serripes groenlandicus; assembly: GCA_031761405.1. NCBI lineage: Eukaryota > Metazoa > Mollusca > Bivalvia > Cardiida > Cardiidae > Serripes > Serripes groenlandicus. Next base: position 11,595,452 of record JASEVX010000012.1, read on the forward strand.
AAAGTAACAGATCAGGCTTGGGGTCAGATCTAGGGCAAATTCCTGGAAGGGGACCCAGGGGAGCAAAACTAACAGATCAAAAAGTGATTTTAACAGATGATTTTGATCGGCAATCGGTTAATTTTGAAAACCCTGATTGTAAAAAAAATTTGCTTTCCAAAACTAGGAAGTAGCCTTAACTTGGCCTCTAATATTATATAGTGAGATGAAAAGCACTAAAAGGTCTAATGTAATTTATTTGATTGACAGGAGGAAGGGAGGGAGTTTTTGATGTAGAAGATCTGGTCACATTGATCAAAGACGAAAATCTACGAGACATCGTGACCTTGAGAATTCCACCCGAAAAGCATTTCGGTGACTATATGGTGATTGGTACGGCCAAGTCGTTCAGACACCTGAAAGCTGTGACTGAGAATATCAATTGGATCGTAAGTACTGTGACCTAGTGGTTTTGCCCTGTTAATTGTTTCCCTCATATAGACGCTTTCTGCCGCCTCTGCAGCAGAAGGCTTTTTGAAAACATAGTGACAAAAGAAGAAATTGCACAAAACGTGCAATTTCTCCTTTTGCCACAATGTTTTCCACTTTTAGTCATAGGTTATCCATTCAATTATGGAGATTTTCTATGTTTTAACAAAATACGTTCAAAGTCGTCTGCTGCAGAATTGTCGTTCGAGGGAAAGGGTTAACCTGTTCTCTCTAAGTTGATTTGCAGCATACAACATGTATACAACTATATACATTTAAATATACTTGAGTACGTGTTCGCTTTTTATGTCCAATGAAACGCCTGTGCTATATAATCATAGAACTTGACAATATCGAGGGCTTGGTGGGAAACAGTTGTAACCAAAATTTGTACTATTTTACCAAGGTTAGTCACCTCGTCATAAAATCCTTATAAGCATTAAATCATTTTTCTTGGTAAACAATGAAAATTAAGGTGCCATTGCTCGTTCTGAGCAATGGCACCTAAATTTCCATTGATTACAAAGGGGGTCAAAATTGCCCCTAAACCAGGGTTTTCAAGATAGGTGTTTAGTTACAACCGTTTCACGCCAAGCCCTCGATACCTTCTACTTGTATTGGTGTCTTACCTCTTTTACACCAAATGATTTGGTAAGCGACACTTTGATTGGCTGACGCAAAGGTAAATCTGAGGCAATCTGTAGTCTATTGGGCTGTTATCTGATCTATTTAATTATACACGTAAGCGAAGTTTAGGCCTGGTTATAATGAGATTGACCCTTTCCCACCTGCAGAAACATTTTGATGCATCTCAAGCAGAAGAATTCATTTAGGGCAAGATGAAGGAAACAGTTTTAACCCTTTTCCACCTTCAGACGACTTTTGAACACGTTCTTGCAAAAGGAGATTTCCTCCTAATGAGCTGTTACTCTTTTTGCCACAACTGTTTTCAACTCTTTTAACCCTTTCCCACATACAACAAATATGCAGCAGACAACTTCAATAAACATCTAGAGAAAAATACAGAAAATCTCTTTAAATGAAGCTTTAATTATTGAAAAAAAAAAAATTGAAAAACATTGTGGCAAAAGGAGAAATTGCTTGTTTTGAGCAATTTCTCTCTTTGTCACAATGTTTTCAAAAATTGTCTGCTGCAGAGGCGTCAAAAAGCGTCTTTATGTGGGAAAGGGTTAACTAATGATACTTTTATTAACAGAGATTTTCCATATTATTACCTCGATGTTTTCAAAGTCGTCTGCTGCCGATTTGTTTTATGTTGGACAGGGTTAATGTTAAGCAATGTACATATCCCTTTCCCACATACTACAAATCTGCAGCAGACAACTTTGAAATGATCTCGACAAAAACACTGAAAATCTCTTTAAATGAAGGTATAATTACTGAAAATAGTTAAAAAATAATGTGGCAATTTCTCCTTTTGTCACAATATTTTCAAAAGTTGTTTGCTGCAGAGGCGCCAAAAAGCAGATATATGTTGGAAAAGGTTAAAGATTTGTCTAGCTGTATAAGTGTAAAAACACTTCTTGTCAATGAATAATATCATTGATGAATGGAAGTCTCTGCTTCAGACATGAGATCGCTTTTGTGTCATCTCTGTCTATCAAATCTTGTCTCAGCCTGCTTTATAGCAGGAGACACCTTCATGTGCTCCTTTAAACGCTTTTGTGAGTGGCTAGAGCGTCTGCCTTCAAACGGGAGGTCGCTGGTCTGATCCCCGGCCGAGTCATACCAAAGACTTAAAAAATGTTATTAAAGTCTGCTGTCATTGGCGGTCAGGGTAGTGGAGTTAGCATTACAACTGACTGGCTGGTGTCAGGTTAAATAGACATGTAGTACTTGTAACTTACCAAGGAAACAACGTGATATAACTGAAAAAATTGTTGAAAGTGGCTTTAACCCTTTCCCTCATATAGACACTTTCTGACGCCTCTGCAGCAGACAGCTTTTTGAAAACATAGTGACAAAAGAAAAAATTGCACAAAACGTGCAATTTCTCCTTTTGCCACAATGTTTTCCACTTTTTGTCATAGGTTATCCATTCAATTATAGAGATTTTCCATGTTTTGACAAAATATGTTCAAAGTCGTCTGCTGCAGAATTGTCGTATGAGGGAAAGGGTTAAACACCAAACAATAAATAAATAAATTCCAAAATTCCAAAATGGCATTTTGTTGTTCATTCCACTGCTATTTACATACATGTAACTGTCAGGTTATGAGATGTGAGCACATGTAGGTCTAGATTGCTTTGTCAGTCAGAAGGTGGAGGTCACTCAGTGGTGCACAGTTAGTAGAGTGTTGGCCTCTCGGACCAGAGGTCCCTGGTTCGAATCATTTGAAACCCAGCAAGTTTCGGTTTGGTCTCGGGGAAACAGACATTGAGCTAGATTAACTTAAACTGAAGGCTTGTTTTGCTATCGATGTAAACTGAAGGCTTGTTTTGCTATCGATGTAAACTAAATAAGTTTAAATTGAGCCTTTCTCACATACAACATAAATGTAGCAGACAAAAAATATTGAAAATCGCTATAAATAAAAAGTTAGTTTAGGATTAAAGTTTGAAAACAGTGTTGCAAAAAGAGAAATTGCTCATTATGAGCAATTTCTTCTTTTGCCACACGGTTTTCAAATGTTGTCTGCTCACAGATAGATGCGTCAAGAAGGTTCTATATGTTGTAAAGGGCTAAACTAAGTCTGAAATAGCTTTTCCTATAACAATCAAACATTTTATTTTCACAGTATAAGCAACGGAAAAAGGAGTCCGAAAGGTTCACCAAACAAGAGGGAAAGCAAGATAACAGTGGATGGATAGCTATGGATTTAGGTAATATAATTATGGTGCATTATAAGTCGGGAGTATTAGGAAATATAATTATGTTGCATTACAGTTTGGGAGGATTTAAGTAATATAATTATGTTGCATTAAGAGTTCGGAAGTATTTAGGTAACATAATTATGTTGCATCAGAGTATTTAGAAAACCAAAATAACTGAAATCATCTGAAGTTGAATAAAGGTTTCATCTTGAAAGTTTATATTTGAAGCTGACTTTCATACATATTGAGATACTTTTCATTATCCCGAGCTGTTTGGCCTTGTCTGTCTGTCTGTCCATCCAGAGTCATATAACTTAGGCGTGGTTGAATGGATTTGATTAAGACTATATTGAAATGTTAACCCCCATGGGGAAATGTCAGATGGTAAGTTTCACTAAGATTGCTTTTGGAACACCAAAGATATGCCCCATTGAATGTTAAAATTCTGTACATATGTTTTATGTTTAAATTATTACAGAGAAGGGAGTTATCGCTCTTCTGAATCTTATTTAGTTTCTAACATGTTTTACATTTTATATCAAATCATCATGAAAGTTCATCAGAACATTCATCCCCACCAAATCTCTGTCAAGCTCTAAACTGGGTCAAGTGGGGTATTCAACTAGGTCAACCGGTCGAGTTTTAGAAACCCTTGTGAACCCTCTAGAGGCCTCATTTTTTATAAAATCTTCGTGAAAGTTCATTCGAACATCAAGTCTAGTTTATTTTTGAAACTGGGTTATGTTGGGTCAAAACTTAGTTCACTCTGTCAGATTGAACACGGTAGAGGCAAGGCACCCCTATAGGCCACACATTTTCAAACATATTTTTAGCGAGGTGAGCTTTTGTGATCACTCTCACCCAGGTGATCAGCGATCCAGGGCCATCATGGCCCTCTTGTTAAATAACTGGTCCAAATATTCTTTTACATTTTTGGAGGGGCGGGGCGTCTAAATTAAACAAATTAACTTGTTTGAAGTTTACTTTCCCACAGATTAAAAAACATTGTAGACAAAAAACATTTTTCACCAAATTGTTCAAAAGTTGTTTGTTGCAAAGAATTAAATATCATCTGTTCAGCTATGTGCTTAGATTTGATCATTCTTGATAAAGGTTCTTGAAATTTAAGTCTTTCTAACTTGCAGATGCATGTTTAGGCATCTGCAGCAGATCTAGCTCGAGGACTTTTGGAGAGATTGTAACTTCGATATGCTAAGTAAAGTACAACAAAATTTGCAGCAGATAACTTTTAAAATATCTAGGCAAAATTATGGAAAACATCTCTATAAATAAAGGTATTATTATTGAAAAGAAGTATTAACACAATGGCAAAAGGAACAATTACTCTTTATGAGCAATTTCTCCTTTTGTCACGATGTTTTCAAATGTCATCTGCTGCAGATGCGTCAAAATGTATCTATAGGTGGGAAAGGGTTAAATGTCCTTGAATTTATGAATGAAACAGAATGTGCACCCTGTAATTTCATTTAAAAAAGAGAAATCTGTAAGATTTTTTTAATTCTTTGAAAAGAGAGTAAGAACCCTGTTAAATGTGCTTGAATTTCATATTTAAAAGAATCCTTCAATTCCATATTGAAGTAGAGTTTGAACCCTATTAATGTCCTTGAATTTCATATTGAATATAGTGTAAAAACTCTGTAAGAGTCCCTGAAATTCTTATTGAAATAGAGTGGGAATCCTGTAAAAGCCCTTGAATTTCATTTAAAAATAGAAAAACTTGTAAGAACCCTTTAATTCCATATTAAAATAGAGTTGGAACTCTGTAAAAGTCCTTAAATTTCATACTATAATAGAGTTGGAACTCCCTTAAAGTCCCTGAATTTCATATTAAAATAGAGAAACCTTTGATTCCATATTGAAATAGAGTGAGAACTGTAAAAGTCTATACAAATTCATATGGAAATAGAGTGGGACCCCTGTTAAATGTCCTTGAAAATTCATATTGAAATAGAGTGGGAACCCTGTTAAATGTCCTTGAAAATTCATATTGAAATAGAGTGGGAACCCTGTTAAATGTCCTTGAAAATTCATATTGAAATAGAGTGGGAACCCTTTTAAGTAAATGTCCTTGAAAATTCATATTGAAAATAAGACTAGGAACCCTATTTATGTATCTTTTCAGGTAACATCATACTGCACATATTTCTGGAAGAAGAGCGCAAGATGTATGACCTTGAGACGCTGTGGACAGTGGGTGCTCAGTACGATGATAAATGCCAGGAACAGGACGACCCTTACGCCCTATCTGTCGAGGAACATCCTTGGTTGAAAGAGTTGGAAGACGTGAAGAGTGCGAGATCTGATGTAAAAGTTGAACCTTTGCTTTTTCCCTAATAGCGATGACTTAAGACGCCTCTGTTGCAGATGTCTTTGATATGTAAAATATGGTGCCAAAACGAGAAATTGATGGATTCCTCAAAATGAGCAATTCCTATATTTTTCAAATATGTTTTAATATTAAGTGTCAAATAAGCGAGATGTTACATTTTTGTCTCACCAACGAATGTAGAGTGAGACATGATAGTCACTTTCCTCTCGATGGCAGACACTTTTTTTAATTCTCTATTACTCAGCAACCACTGGTCGAATTTTTCTGAAACTGTATTGTCGGGTCATGAGACATCTATCAAAATTACTAAGGTCAAGGTCATCGTTGGCCAGAACTTAACCTTGGTTAACATTGACTGTAGAGGTCACATTTTTCATCCAATCTTCATGAAAACAAAATCTGAACATTGGTCTCAATCAAATCTTTGGTCAAAAACTAGGTCACAAGGTCAAATGTTAGAATAACATTGTGAATACTATAGATGTCAATTTGTTCATCCAATCTTCATGAAACTTAATCAGAACATTTGTCTCCATCATTTATCATGACATGTTGACAAGAATGCATTAATAATAATTTAAGACCCACTTACTTTTTACGTTTCATCAAATTTAGTATTTTTTTGCCTACTGATACCATACCCTTTCCCACATACGACAGTTCTGCAGCAGACGACTTTGAACGTATTTTGTCAATTAATGGAAAATCTCTATAATTGAATAGATAACCTATGACAAAAAGTGGAAAACATTGTGACAAAAGGAGAAATTGCACGTTTTGTGCAATTTCTTCTTTTGTCACTATGTTTTCAAAAAGCCGTCTGCTGCAGAGGCGTCAGAAAGCATCTATATGAGGGAAAGGGTTAATATGCAGTTTCCTAGATGGACGAGACACCCTCAGCACAGGGTCTTGGTGGTGAGATAATTTAAAAACATTCGACATTGAATTATTCGGGTTAACTATAAACCCTTGCCCACATATGACAATTCTGCAGCAGACGACTTTGAAGATATTTTGTCAAAAAATAGAAAATCTCTATAATTGGATGGATAACCTATGACTAAAAGAGGAAAACTTTGTGGCAAAAGGAGAAATTGCTCGTTTTCAAAAAGCTGTCTGCTGCAGAGGTGTCAGAAAGCGTCTTTATGAGGGAAAGGGTTAACCCGTGCCCACATAAGACACATAAGACACAAGAGGGCTTAATAAAGAAGAGTAAACTGTAAAACAGGTCTCCTTTCAATGATATATCTTACAGCACTCAATAAAACATAATACTGTTGTTGGTTTTCAGTGAGACAATTCTTTGAAGTACCCACAACATTGGTTTTGGATGTTGAATAAGGATTTGACAACACACAAAACACCCTCTATCTAGAGCTCTTTCTGCAGCAGACGAATTTTGAAAAACACACGTGACAAAAGGAGAAAATTGCTCATTTCTGATTTTCCACAATGTTTTCAACTTAAGTCAATAATAGTTCTCCCATTTAAAGAGAGTTCTCCAATTTAACCTTTTCCCTCATATAGACGCTTTCTGACACCTCTGTAGCAGACAGCTTTTTGAAAACATAGTGACAAAAGAAGAAATTGCTCAAAACGAGCAATTTCTCCTTTTGCCACAATGTTTACTATTTTTCGTCATAGGTTATCCATTCAATTATAGAGATTTTCTATTTTTTGTTAAAATATGTTCAAAGTCGTCTGCTGCATAATTATTGTATGAGGGAAAGGGTTAAAGAGAATTCTCCCATTTAAAGAGAGTTTAGCAGATGTGCTGTATGTGAGAAAGCAGAGCTCTAGATAAGGGGAGTTTTTTACGTTTTAAAATAGTTATTTTACCCTCTAACCCTATGATGTGGGTACTCAAAAGAATCGTCTCGATGAGACGATTCTTTTGAGTACCCACATCATAGGGTTTGGTTGAAGGATAAGAGAGATATTATGGGGGAAAAGGGCTGTATACTGCTCCTTATCAGACTAATATCTGGACCTCTGTGGGAAAGGGTTCAACGTGACCTCAATACAGCAAAAGAAGCTTTCATACATATTTGGCATGTGTAGATCTTGATACACAATGATCCGACTCTGGTTACTAATCAACCAATGTCGAGCAGCAGATGACTTTGAAAATATTTAGTAAAAATTATGGAAATTCTCTAAAAAAAACGTGGAGTTACAGTTATTGAATGAATTTTAAAACATTGGGGTAAAAGTTGCAAGCTGCAGAGGCTTCAGAAAGCGTCTATATGTGGTAAAGTGCGAAACTCGTGAGGTATTTTCACATTTTGTAATCAGATACTATAGGGTTTATCTGTTTTTTGTGTTACCTTACTTTGAAGGTTGGTAATTTGTGGTCAATTCTCTCTCATGCCTCTGACCTATTGATACGAATCCCGAATTACTGAGTTGTAAAGTTGGAGATGTGAGACCAATGGTCTCGGGTTTGGATCGATTGCAAATTTCTAGTCGAGGGCCGGTTAGTTATCCAGAGATAACGAATAAGTATTCAGGCAAAATTATATAGTAAAAATTCTGTTGAAAATGGGGTTATACACCAATAATTCTGAGTGACCTATTATTTATTGGCAGGCAAGCGCACATGTTTATATATGAATGCATGTGATTATTTGTGCTTGCAATTGTATCTGTTGGTGTTATAATATGGCATAACATTTATTTTTTTCCCCTCATATATCTACAATGACTTTAAAATCATCTTCTCAGAAATGAAAAAAAAATTCTTTAAATGAAAGTAAAGCTATCTATAATATTGAATAGAGATGAAACATTGTGGCGAAGCGCCTGTATTTGAGAAATGGTTAAAAAACAAATAATTAGTCATTATCTAAATTTATTCTTTTCGTTATTCCTGATTATTTTCAACATCAAGACGAATATATTATCATTATGTTTTTCTCTTTGTGTTTTTTTTCTAGCATTACGTTTAACATGCTGAAACGAATAAAAACAATGCTATGGTTACATGTGTTACAGGCATTTATTATTCCTATATATTCTTTATTTATTTATCTATATTGATAAAATACATGAACATAGTCAACACTTGTTTAACCCTTTCTCTCATGTAGGCACTTTCTGACCCCTCTGCAGCAGACGGCTTTTTGAAAATATAGTGACAAATACGAGTAATTTCTGCTTTTGCGGCAATGTTTTCCCACGATTAGTCATAGGTTATCATTCAATTATAGAGATTTTCTATTTTTTGACAATATGTTCCAAAGTCTTCTGCTGCAGAATTGTCGTATGGGGGGAAAGGGAGACCAAGTTGAAGCATCTGTAGCAGATGGCTTTTAAAAACATGATGAGAGACTTCTCCTTTTCCCACAGTTTTATTTCAACCGTTACTCGATCCAATAAATGAGAAGTCCCGCGAGAAAACCCACATTGTGCACTCTGCGTAAAGTATCGATCCGGATCAGCCTAAGCATGCCGCACAGGCTAACCCGGACGTACAACTTTCGCCTCCTGTGGAGTTTTTGTTCAGGAATATTTACTCTATACATCTATCCCCCCTGAGACGGAATGTGTCGGCCCGGATAAGCCTGTGCGGAATGCGCTGGCTGATCTAGGTTGATACATTACGCAGAGACCACAACGTTGGTTTTCTCGCGGGACGGCTCAAATATAATTAACATTTTAGAGATTTTTAAACATCTTTTACCTGGATGTTTCCAAGGTTAAACATAAGGTTTATATATGGAGTGCCGAGCCCCAGTAGCTTAGTCAGTAGCGACGCGGGCTGTCAATACAGGGATTGTGAGTTTGAACCCCGTCTCTGCCAACATTCTTTCCTACGCTTGACAAACATCACAGTGACAATCGGCATTACTCTTCCACCAATGAGCAAGCAGTCTATGTGGAAAAGCAGCCAGTTGCTTGGAGAATAGGTTGTGTGGAGTACTGGTGTGAAAAAGCCAGGAAACACATGTGTAGGTGAACTGGCCGCAGTGATATGACTGTAAAATTGTTAAAAATGGCGTTAAACCCCAAACAATCAATTGTCATAAATATATGCAACGGTATATCTTAACAATATGTTACTGATCCAGACTTGAAGGTCAAAAAGTGTGAATATTTGCTTCCCAATTTCCCCGGAAATTTATGGTCATGATATGAGTACTCGCTTATCTCCCTTTGAAAATAATCTCCCGTGCGATCTGCCGTGGTCACTCTTGAAGGTCGGTGGCGGTCGGCACTATCAATAAGGCAACATTAACGATTGTACATGTCTCTTCTATACTAAGATGCCAATTTAGTATACATTATTTTAGTGTAGATCCACATGTACTTCCATCGAATTTGTGATTATAAAAACGGTGTGAATGACACACTACTACGAGAATTCAGAGTTTATTATCTTAATAACATCGACTGATAACTTCCCTAGGAAATTATGATTTTTCATATCGCCGGATATCTTTTTGCAATATCAGTATATTTAATGTATATACAACCCTTCCGGTGACTTCCTGGAAGCCTATATACAGTCCAACCTGCGTTTAAAGACCAATCTGGTCTTTTCTCACATATGGTCTTTAATTGCAGGGTCATTCATGCAGAAAATGAGTAATTGATACATTTTATGTGTGGTTGCTATAGACAGGGAAAAGTTATACAAAGGTGGTCTTTGGCACAGGTTGGACTGTGTTGACTCATTTTTGGCACATATCGATTCTTTCATGCAAAAGGTTGTAACTACACCTTGAACAAGATGAAGTTACAACCGTTTTGCATGAAGCCCTCGATATGCACCAGACGACTTTTGAAAACACTAATATAAAAGGAAAACTCTAAGACACAAGGAAAACACTAAGACACAAGGAAAACACTAAGACACAAGGACAACTCTAAGACACAAAAGAAAACTAGCTAATATTGAACTATTTCTCCATTTGTCACAATATTGTCAACTATTCACTAACATCCGTAATGTGTGTATCTATATATGTGGTCAAAGTTGTCTGCTGCAGATGTTTTGTTATATGTGGGAAAGATCATGATGAGCAATTTGTCCTTTGACCACAATGTTTTTAGCTTTATTTAACAATTTAGCTATCTTTTATGGAGATTTAAGACTAAGATCTTATATATCACCATAAACTTGTGAGATGTAAGTGTCGTTAAGTGTTTGATTGTACGAATAAGTCTGGCGGTATTGAGTCTTATTGTCCAACCGACAAAATGTAAAGGTTAGGCATACATTGGTGTAAACATGGGTGGTGTACAATTCCACATGTTTATATCCGAAAGTGTATGAACCCTTCTTTCCCACATCATCTGCAGCTGAAGACTTTGAAAACCTCGAGGCACAAACATGAAAAATCTTGAAGGTATAATTACCGGGGGAAAAAAAGAAATCATTGTGGCAAAAGGAGACATTTCTCGTTTTCAGCAATTTCTCCTTTTGTCACATTGCTGTCAAAAGTCGTCTACCGCAGAGGCGTCAGAAAGCGTCTATATGTGGGAAAATGCATAAAATATTTCACTGCCGAGTTTCACAAAGTTGAATCTCCCGTGTTGAAAACTAGACCACTCATTTTTTTATCCAACTAAATTAGGTGAAACGTCAAAAGTGGTAAACAATACTTAATCTTATTCAAGGTGAAACAGCTCGTTTCGATCCATCAAGGAGCTACATTTGACATACAGGTAATCAGTCAAATAGTAAAGTCGATTGAGCCGTTCCACGAGAAAACCAACAACTTTGTAATGTATCGACCCAGATAATCCGGGCCGACACATTCCGTCTGAGGGGGATAGAGGTATAAAGTAATGATTCCTGAAACAGAAAATCCACAGGAGGCGATACTTGGCTGTCCGGGTTAGCCTGCGCGGCATGCTTAGGCTGATCCGGGTTGATACTTTACGCAGTGTCCACAATATTGGTTTTCTCGTTATTCGGTTCATTGACCGAATGCATACGTTCACATCATTCATTTGGTAGTGATTTAACGAATATTTTCATAAATGCAAAGTTATTGTGCTATATTTTGCGATTTTAAGAATATATTAAGGAAAAAGAAAAAAAAAAAAAGGACGCGCATGCAAGGACAAATGTTTACAATAATTTTGGGAGATCGAGTTCAATACGTTGGGAAAAGGTAATTTTGTTTTCGTTTTACGTATTTAACTAAAAACTATTGTTATCATAGATTTATATCATATATTTAAAAGCGGGTTTCGTGTTTTTCGAGCCGAGTTCCGGTAGCTCAGTCGGTAACGACGCGGGCTGTCAATCCATGGGTTGTGAGTTCGAAGCCCGGCTCGTTCAACTTTCTTTCCGACGTTTGACAAAATTCATAGCGACATGCGTCATTCGTCTTCCACCAATGGGCTAAGTCTATTTGGAAAATGCAGCTTGTTGCTTGGGAAGATTGTTATATGGAGTACAGGTGTGAGAAAACCAGGAAACACATGAGTAGGTGAACTGGCCGCCATGATATGACTGAGAAATTGTTAAAAACGGCGTTAAACTCCAATCAATCAATCAATTAATCGTGTTTTTCGAATAGAACAGCATTTCTTAAGCCATAAAATGCTGATTCCCGCGCTAACATCCAATTGCTGCATCTTGCAGCAACTCTTGTTGCCTATATAGTCTAGGTATAGTTCATAATTTAATTCTGTTTTAACATAAAGGGTTAGTACTATATTTGATTCTATGTCTGAAGTTTGTATGTATGATTATCAGTCAGTGTTTTTTTATTAAAAATTCTTTGGGAGATTGTTTGTGGTCTACACTCCGTGGGTTTTCCCAGACATATAAAAACCAGTATAACATAACAATGGTATTAACATCGGAAAGCCAATTACTATACCCATTACTGCAATTATGTGATTATTAACTATATATACATTTCTTTGTTTCATATTGTCACTCGGCAGTAGTTTAAAGTTAAACCAATATTTAGTGTTAGCAGGGTTTACGTTTCTGAATGAGATTCCTACTTGTGATCAGTCAAATAGCAAAGTCGTGAACCGGAATTATACGTTTACACAATTAATTTTCTAGTGAACCTACGAATTCAAACAAGAACCCGAGGCTGTCTATGCATTTTTTGGCAATATACGTATCTAAATGAGGTTGAATTAAGTCAGGCTGATGTCCATAACCTAATCTAATAGCCGATCTCCTTAGAATCAGACCGGAAAACTTCGCTGTACGTATATTGGATCTGACGTTACCACATAAGAGGTCGTTTCGATTCAACGATAGACATTTCAATATTCCTTTAATCGGGACACTCGACAATCATCTCTTCTTTCTCTCTCTCTCTTTCGTTTTTATTTATATGCGTTATCTCCCTTGTTATGACCTACCGACAATTTGATTCGCTGTCGCGAAGGTCAATCTGGGACGACCTGTTATGTGCAGTCATCATATCTATAAGACCAATTGCTATTGCAGCGAAGTCAAGGTAATGCTTTACTGAGATTGGTAAATAACATGTACTAATTAAATAAATATATTTACCCTTTCCATTCAATCGAACAAATACATTCTTCTTCATACCAATGTCGGTAACAAAAAATACTATAGCAAAATATATGGACAAGCCTTTTCTATTGATTGGGACAGAGGTCAAGGTCAAACCCACAAGTACATCGTTTTGGGATAGGCATGACTATTTTTACTTTTACTGAAGCGGAAAATTTCCTTATGTCATAAAAGCTTCCAATATTTACCTCCATTTTGTAATTTGTGTAATGGCGTCACCCTCCAGCAAGTTCGCGAAGTGTATGTTCGAAAAGTCACTATATAACTGCAGGGCACGAATCTAGCCTGGTTGTACCATTCACCTTGAGCATACTGTAATATAGTTTCATTGACCGTTGATCTAGCTATACCAGGGACGTAGATCTTATCTACGTCCCTGGCTATGCTGAGGCTGTAAATAATGTTTTTTAATGAAGAGTATGTTGATAGATACCATTTCAATACAGATTATTGTGTTATATTAATAATTTTAATAACAACAATAATAATAACATTATTATCATAAGTTATATCATAATTATCATCATTATCATTATTATAATCCATATCATTTTTAGCAAGGAGCTCGTTAGAGCCAGTTGCTATAATAGGCGAAATCCGAAGACACTCATCATTTTGAGACTGGAATCTAGACTAGTGTTTTACAATTTACTTCACATCTGTCTTTCTATATCAGCTCTCCGTTTCTGAACACAATCTCGGATTCAGAGAGATGTCTTGGTAGTTGCAGATCGTATATAATGTCAATGAATGGATGATCGGTGGAATACTTTTTTAAAAAATGAATGGATTTTTGCCGACTTATTTATACCCATGTCGATCCTTTTGTACCGCCAAAAATTTCCTGTCTAAAAATCAAAATGAGGTAACTTAGTAGGATATCGCCCGGAAAATTGATTTGATTTGGTATAACTTAAGCAATAGAAAGATTTCCAAAGTAATTTGCTTTTAAATTATATGAATTACACAATTGAAAATGTATTTCTACGCTTTCAACATACTTGATCGCGCGTAAAGTTCATGGGTTATTCCTAAATATTGTAAATCGAGTGAAATAAAGGCAGGTTTTCGAAAACGTCTCAAAAACAAATCCAGATAATCTAAGTACTAGAGTATTTCATTCTAGATTCCTGAGTAAAAACATTAGATTCTCAACCAAAATTAGCCATAACAACCCCAGAAGAAGGAATAAGTTCCACTGTTAAAATAACTCAAAAGAGAATCAAATTATTTGAATGATAGATGTTTTTTTTTAAAGATAAAACGCTTCAATTATAAATAATTCGCCATCTTGTTTATCGATTTTTAATAATTTCATAAATTAACTCAATGAAATGACGGATTACGCCTAGTGTAACGGTTAACATGTTGGCTGATCTCGTGGGAGATTAGGGTTCTATTCCTGGTTTGGGCAGACTTTTTTTATAAATAAAAATATATCATAATTATCTTTTTCATTTTTGTCTTATACATTTGAAATGACTTCAAAAGCTCAAAAGCATTAACAACTTTTCACCTATGCGTTATGAAACACTTTCAGAAATTTATTAACTCGTTTGTATGAAGTTTTACGTCGCCTTTAACAATATTTCAGTTATATCACGCTGACGAAAATGTAGATAACACAGGGTTTTATTTCTGCTTTGATAGTAGGATTGGACTCTCTATATGTTTATCATTGTAAGGCAATTGTGATTTTGATATGACATGTATATGTGTTAATTTCATAAAAAAAACCGGCTGAAATCAATTGTAAACCAGACGGAGTGCTTAGCAGAAACTATCCAGATAGCAGATGCGCATATGTATGTCAAATTTGAGTATATCGATAGACCACCAAACTGTGTGTACACTATTTTGTGTTCAACTCCGTTATCATTCAATATATGGACATAGCAAAGAGCTATTGCAAAGTGTTCAAGTTAGACTTTTGGGATTGGTAAATCCATGTCCAAATGTAATATGCAGTTAGCCACTTGCTGTGAGCACTTTCAATGCTTTGATCTAGAGTTTTTTCCCCTAGACCATAATTTTTTTTATTTTTTTCAAAAGTTATCTCCTTTAGACCATTGCAGGATAGGTTAGCTAAAACGCTTGTTTTGGGTCTTTGTATGTTATGTCATGCGCTTATATGATTAATATTTCCATTAGACCATTAAATTGATAACAATTTTCAAAAAAATGTCTCCTTTAGACCATTGTAGGATAGCTTAGCTAAGAAGCTTGTTTTCGTTCTTTGTATTTTTTGTAAGGCTCTTATATTTCATGGTTGTTTCCCTTAGTACTTAAAACGAATAACATTTGTCAAAAGTTGTCTCCCTTAGACTTTTGCAGGGCAGCTGAGCTAAGACGGCGTTTAAATGATCCAATTTCAGAAATTGAATAGGGGGAAATAACTCGTGCTTCAGATAAATTTCAATTTCTAAAGTTGTTTCTGTTAGACCAAATAATTAATTACAATTTCCAAAAGTTGTCTCTTTTAAACCATTGCAGGATAACTTAGCTAAGACGCTTGCTTTTTCACTTTGTATATTATGTAAGGCTCTTATATGTTATGGTCTAGAAGAGATAACTCATATACATATTTTATTTTCTAAAGTTTTTTCCCTTAGACCATTGCAGACTTATAGGACGGTCGTTTCTGTATTTTGATGATTTTATTGTCTAGGGGAAATAACTCGTGTTTAAGATATATTTCATTTTCTAAAGTTGTTACACTTAGACCAAATTAATGCCGAGTTCCGGTAGCTCAGTCGGTAGCGACGCGGGTTGTCAATCCAGTGGTTGTGAGTTCGAATCCCAGCTTGTCCAACATTCTTTCCGAAGTTTGACAAAAGTCACTGTGACCTGCGTTATTCGTATTTCACCAATGGGCTGTTTAACGGTCTATGTGGAAAATAAGCCAGTTGCATGGAAGGTATTTTGTGTGGTGTACTGGTGTGGGAAAACCAGGAAACGCATGAGTAGGTGAACTGGTCGCTTTGCTATGACTGAAAAATTGTTGAAAACGGCGTTAAACCCCACTCAATAACAATTGTAGTCTAATAAGTGTATGGTCTAAGGGAAATAACTCGTGCTTTTATATATTTCATTTTCTTGAGTTGTTTCCCCTAGACCATACAATTAATTCCATTTTTCAAAAGTTGTCTCCTTTAGACCATTGCAGCCTAAGACGGTCGTTTTTGAATATTAATGCTTTTATGGTCTAGGGGAAATAACTCGTACTTCTGATATATATCTTTTCTAGAGTTGTTTCCCCTAGACCATTACAAATTATAATTTTTTAAAAGTTGTCTCCTTTGAACCATCGTCGCAGGATAGCTTAGCTAAGAGGCTTATTTTTGCTCTTTGTATTTTGTGTAATGTTCTTATATTTTATGGTCTAGGGGAAATAACTCGTGATTCAGATATATTTCATTTTCTAGAGTTGTTTCCCCTAGACCATAAAATTAATTCCATTCTTCAAAAGTTGTCTCCCTTAGACCATTGCAGCCTAAGACGGTCGTTTTTGAATAATAATGCTTTTATGGTCTAGGGGAAATAACTCTTGCTTCTGATATATATATCTTTTAGAGTTGTTTCCCCTAGACCATTCAAAATTATAATTTTCAAAAGTTGTCTCCTTTGAACCATCGCAGGATAGCTTAGCTAAGACGTTTGTTTTTGCTCTTTGTATTTTATGTAAGGTTCTTATATTTTATGGTCTAGGGGAAATAACTCGTGTTTCAGATATATTTCATTTTCTAGAGTTGTTTCCCCTAGACCATAATTTTTTTTTCTTCAAAAGTTGTCTCCCTTAGATCATTGCAGCCTAAGACGGTCGTTTTTTTATTTTAATGATTTTATGGTCTAGGGGAAATTACTCGTGCTTCTGATATATATCTTTTTTTAGAGTTGTTTCCCCTAGACCATTCAAAATTATAATTTTCAAAAGTTGTCTCCTTTGAACCATCGCAGGTTAGCTTAGCTAATACGCTTGTTTTTGCTCTTTGTATTTTATGTAAGTCTCTTTTGTTTTCCTTAGACCATATACCAAAAAACATTTGTCAAAAGTTATCTCACTTAGACCATTGCAAAGTAAGACGGTCGTTTTTGTATTCTAATGATTTTATGGTCTATGGGAAATTACTCGTGCTTCAGATATATTTCATTTTCTTTATCCAGTTGTTTCCCTTAGACCATAAAATTGATATCATTTTCCATAAGATGTCTTCCTAAGACCATTGCTAACCTTCCTAATGCCTCGGTCACACATTCACGGATCGTCTTGCCGGATCCCCTACGGATGGAAACTCACGTATGACCCCGGAAAAGACTATATCCGTGGTCCGCTACGGATGCACCACGGTTTGACTACGGGTTTTGACGGATCAACCAAGGATAATGCAGAAAATGGGCTAGTTGACAACGGGGAGTGATACGGATTGCTACGGTTCGGTACGGTTCGGTACGGTTTAGTACGGAATGAGACGTGTCACGGCGTATGCACTGCGGATTAACAACGGTTCGCTACGATTTGAGTACGGGTTAGCACGAATTAGAACGGTCTGGCACGGATAAGTACGGATTCTCACGGAGCGCCACGGACCTGCCACGATAAGCGATCCGTATACATAAACTCCCGCGCTCGCGTGTTCATTCCACAACTTCAGGCCTAAGGACACCCGGCCGAGGATCGAACCCGAAACCTCCGGTTCGAAGTCCACTGAGCAATAAAAGTCGAAACAAATATCGTTGAAAATATTAAAGTTGAACTATAATGTTGAAGTGAAATAAAATATTCTTAATTTTGAAATATACATGTACTTTATTTCAAGTATATTATGTTTCAAATTCATAAAGTGAGAAATAAAGACAGAAATAAAAGGTTGATATTAACATTTGTAAATGATGTTAGTGTATGTTTTTGATGTAAGTACAAATAAAAACATATTCCAAAGTCCAATAATTTTAATAAAACATGATCTGTAAATATCGAACACAATTCGACCGTTCTGAAGTATAATCTTTTATACCAACCTATTCTGCCATGGCACCCCCCCGACAGGTGAAGTGACGTAGTGTTTTAGGTACACCCTCTGCTGCTTCGCTTCCAAAGTGTCTAAGTTGTCACCCCGTGTGTTATGCACATCGTCCGTGTTAACACCCTCTCTCCAGGCTCCGGCGATGAGGTTGTGGTTAACATCCTCTTGATCCATAAGAGGGTTCTCTTCACCAGGATATCTGACCCTCATGATGTTATGAAGGCACACACAGGCGAGAACTATGGCATGTACTGTATCAGGGTCCTGCAGCATGACGGAGAGCAAACACCGGAATCTGTTTGCAAGGATACCAAATGCATTTTCCACAACTCGTCTGGCCCTCGAGAGGCGGTAGTTGAAGATCCTCTCGTCATTGGCAAGACCCCGTCTGGAGTAGGGCTTCGTGAGGCAGGTGTTCGTGCCAAATGCATCGTTTGTTTGCAATGATATAGTAAGACATCAATCTGTCATCACCGGGAATGGGAACTGCTGGTGGGATACCGATTACACCCCTTTCAATGGCGTTTTTCAGCTCACACTGGTTCCAAATATGAGCGTCGGAGCAACCACCTTGTGCACCAATATTCACCCACCGGAACTTGTAATCGGCGTCGACTAGGGCCATCAGAACTATTAAGTGATATCCTTTATAGTTGTAGTATAGGGAGCCACCGTTCTTAGGACACCAAATGGCAACATGTTTGCCATTTAGAGCACCGAGAGCATGTGGGTACTGTCATTTTGTAGAAAACTGGTCGGCTATTGCCTGCCACTGTTCAAGCTCAGTAGGAGTGTCGATAACATCCCCAGCATACGCTGCAATGGTGGTCTCGCATACGTCCCGAACAATACCAGAGATGATATTGTGCGCCACCCTGAAGCCATACATCAAGGCCCGGTAGCTGTTGCCCCCCCCCCCCCCCCCCTCCTCCCCCATAGCCAGGTATCGCAGGGTGACTGCTAGCCTCACTCCAGATTCGATGGACTGTCCAGGTAATGTTCTTTATAATCATGCGACCCACTACTTGTAACAGTTCTTGGAACATCTGTAGGTCTATTCTCAGAAAGTTATTGAAAGCAGCTGGATTTTCCACACTCAGTTCAGCCATGAGCGCTTCATACTGGCCGTGGATGGGTCGTCGGAGGAGCCAGTCCTTGGTCCACATCTATTCTGTCTCCGGTCACCTCTCAGTCTGTCCTCAAGCAGCTCCACCATGGCCCTGATATTGTGTGCAATATCAATGTCCAGGTCAAACCAGTTAAGCGCCAGCCTCAGTTGTTCATGTTGGTTGTTGTTAGATGTAGACTTCTTGGATGAAACAGATATGAAGTAGGGCCCTATAAACTGAAAGTATTTATACAGAAGTCTGGTGACAGAACGGGGGTGACAACTAGACAATATACTCCGTAATAAACTGTAGTGGACCGTAATAAGCCGTACTATATCGTGATGTCACGTAGTAACCCGTAGGAATCCTTGAGAAACCTTGGTAATCCCTACCTATCCCTAATAGAACGTAGTACGATCGTGCTGATCCATGACAAATCCGTAACAAACCGTATTGTATCATTGGCTAATCCGTGGTGTAACCGTACAAGTACGTAGTTCACCGTAACTGACCGTACCGATCCTTTGCGACTTGAGTCCGAGGATGTACTACGAATAAGTACGGTTTATTACGGACTTTAACGGATAAGTACGTTCTAATACGGATCAGTAATGATGTACTACGGTTGTCTGATCCGTGGGGAATTTTTGAACATGCTCAAAAATTGTCACGGATATACAAGAACTACTACGATTGACCCAGGATACAATACGGACAGCTACGGACCACTACAGATTGCCACGAATGATGCCGGATCGTATCCGTGGCTAATCCGGCGTCCGATCCGTGAATGTGTGACCGGGGCATAAGACGGTCGTTCTTATATTTTAATGATGTGATGGTCTAGGGGAAATAACTCGTGCTGCTGATATATTTCATTTGCTAGAGTTGTTTCCCATAGACCATCCAATTAATTACATTTTTCAAGAATTGTCTCCCTTATACTATTGCAGAACGCTTGGTTTTTGGACTTTGTATTCTATGTAAGGCTCTTTATAGTTTATGGTCTAGGGGAAATAAGTCGTGTTTCAGATATATTTCATTTTCTATAGTTGTTTCACTTTGACCATAAATTTGATATCATTTTTCAAAAGATGTCTCCTTAAAACTATTGCAGAGAATCCTTTCTAAGACAGTCGTTCTTGTAGTTTAATAAGTGTATAGTCTAAGGGAAATAACTCGCGCTTCTGATATATATCTTTTTTAGAGTTGTTTCCCCTAGACCACAAAAATGTATTCCATTTTCCAAAAGTTGTCTCCATTAGACCATTGCAGCCTAAGACGGTCGTTTTTGAATATTAATGCTTTTATGGTCTAGGGGAAATAACTCGTACTTCTGATATATATCTTTTCTAGAGTTGTTTCCCCTAGACCATTACAAATTATAATTTTCAAAAGTTGTCTCCTTTGAACCATCGTTTCTAAAGTTTTTTCCATTAGACCATTGCAGACTTATAGGACGGTCGTTTTTGTATTTTGATGATTTTATTGTCTAGGGGAAATAACTCGTGTTTTAGAAATATTTCATTTTCTAAAGTTGTTACACTTGGACCAAATAAATGCCGAGTTCCGGTAGCTCAGTCGGTAGCGACGCGGGTTGTCAATCCAGGGGTTGTGAGTTCGAATCCCAGCTTGTCCAACATTCTTTCCGAAGTTTGACAAAAGTCACTGTGACCTGCGTTATTCGTATTTCACCAATGGGCTGTTTAACGGTCTATGTGGAAAATCAGCCAGTTGCTTGGAAGGTATTTTGTGTGGTGTACTGGTGTGGGAAAACCAGGAAACGCATGAGTAGGTGAACTGGTTGCTGTGATATGACTGAAAAATTGTTGAAAACGGCGTTAAACCCCACTCAATAACAATTGTAGTCTTATAAGTGTATGGTCTAAGGGAAATAACTCGTGCTTTTATATATTTCATTTTCTTGAGTTGTTTCCCCTAGACCATACAATTAATTCCATTTTTCAAAAGTTGTCTCCTTTAGACCATTGCAGCCTAAGACGGTCGTTTTTGAATATTAATGCTTTTATGGTCTAGGGGAAATAACTCGTGCTTCTGATATATATCTTTTTCAGAG
Organism: Serripes groenlandicus; assembly: GCA_031761405.1. Lineage (NCBI taxonomy): Eukaryota > Metazoa > Mollusca > Bivalvia > Cardiida > Cardiidae > Serripes > Serripes groenlandicus. The sequence continues at coordinate 11,616,834 of JASEVX010000012.1, forward strand.
TTGTTTCCCCTAGACCATTAAGAATTATAATTTTCAAAAGTTGTCTCCTTTGAACCATCGCAGGATAGCTTAGCTAAGACGTTTGTTTTTGCTCTTTGTATTTTATGTAAGGTTCTTATATGTTATGGTCTGGTGGAAATAACCCGTGTTTCAGATATATATTACATTTTCTATAGTTGTTTCACTTTGACCATACAATTGATATAATTTTTCAACAGATGTCTCCTTAAAACTATTGCAGAGAAGCCTTCCTAAGACGGTCGTTCTTGTAGTTTAATAAGTGTATGGTATAAAGGAAATAACTCGTGCTTCTGATATATATCTTTTTTAGAGTTGTTTCCCCTAGACCACACAAATGTATTCCATTTTTCAAAAGTTGTCTCCCTTAGACCATTGCAGCCTAAGACGGTCGTTTTTGAATATTAATGCTTTTATGGTCTAGGGGAAATAACTCGTACTTCTGATATATATCTTTTCTATAGTTGTTTCCCCTAGACCATTACAAATTATAATTTTCAAAAGTTGTCTCCTTTGAACCATCGCAGGATAGCTTAGCTAAGAGGCTTGTTTTTGCTCTTTGTATTTTGTGTAAGGTTCTTATATTTTATGGTCTAGGGGAAATAACTCGTGTTTCAGATATATTTCATTTTCTGGACTTGTTTCCCCTAGACCATAAAATTAATTCCATTCTTCAAAAGTTGTCTCCCTTAGACCATTGCAGCCTAAGACGGTCGTTTTTGAATAATAATGCTTTTATGGTCTAGGGGAAATAACTCTTGCTTCTGATATATATATCTTTTTTAGAGTTGTTTCTCCTAGACCATTCCAAATTATAATTTTCAAAAGTTGTCTCCTTTGAACCATCGCAGGATAGCTTAGCTAAGACGTTTGTTTTTGCTCTTTGTATTTTATGTAAGGTTCTTATATTTTATGGTCTAGGGGAAATAACTCGTGTTTCAGATATATTTCATTTTCTAGAGTTGTTTCCCCTAGACCATAAAATTAATTCTTTTTTTTCAAAAGTTGTCTCCCTTAGACCATTGCAGCCTAAGACCGTCGTTTTTTTATTTTAATGATTTTATGGTCTAGGGGAAATTACTCGTGCTTCTGATATATATCTTTTTTAGAATTGTTTCCCCTAGACCATTCAAAATTATAATTTTCAAAAGTTGTCTCCTTTGAACCATCGCAGGTTAGCTTAGCTAAGACGCTTGTTTTTGCTCTTTGTATTTTATGTAAGACTCTTTTGTTTTCCTTAGACCATAAACCAAATAACATTTGTTAAAAGTTCTCTCCCTTAGACCATTGCAAAGTAAGACGGTCGTTTTTGTATTCTAATGATTTTTTGGTCTATGGGAAATTACTCGTGCTTCAAATATATTTCATTTTCTATATCCAGTTGTTTCCCTTAGACCATAACATTGATATCATTTTTCATAAGATGTCTTCCTAAGACCATTGCTAACCTTCCTAAGACGGTCGTTCTTATATTTTAATGATGTGATGGTCTAGGGGAAATAACTCGTGCTGCTGATATATTTCATTTGCTAGAGTTGTTTCCCATAGACCATACAATTAATTACATTTTTCAAGAATTGTCTCCCTTATACTATTGCAGAACTCTTGTTTTTGGACTTTGTATTCTATGTAAGGCTCTTTATAGTTTATGGTCTAGGGGAAATAAGTCGTGTTTCTTTTATATATTTCATTTTCTAAAGTTGTTTCCTGTTGACCATAAAAACAAATAACAATTGTCAAAAGTTGTCTTCCTTAGACCATAAAACAAATAGCATTTGTCAAAAGTTGTCTCCCTTAGACCATTGCAGATTAAGACGGTCGTTTTGATATTTTAATGAGTTTATGGTCTAGGGTAAATATTTATTTATTTATTTATTGGGGTTTTACGCCGCTTTCAACATTATTTCAGTTATATCACGGCGACAGTTCACTTATTCATGATCCCTGGGTAAACAAACTAGTACTAGGCTAGGAAATGTGCCTTGCCCAAGGGCACTCCACCATGACCGTAGTGCCGCGACTGGGGATCGAACCCGGGACATCCGGTTTCGAAATCCCCGACGCTAACCACTCGACCACAGCGGATTCCCTAGGGTAAATAACTCGTGCTTCTAATATATAACACACGAAGGACAACATGCGATCACAATGGATCATCTTGAGCATTTCGTGTGAGCTTGAAATGCTTAAATCGGTGCCAAACATCAAACAAACAAAATTACAAAGTAAGCTATCGATTCAATAAAACGGATAAGAAAAAGACTACTACTATGAACACATCTAGAAAATATGAAATTTGACTCATATCAGGCAGACGACTTATGAAAGGAGAAATGACCATAATGAGCAATGTATCCTTTTGCCACGATGTTTTCAACACTTTTCAATAAGTATACATTCATTTTAGAAGTTCCCACATACAGCAGAAATGCAGCAGACGACGTTGAAAACATCTTGACAAAAACACAGAGAAGATCTATAAATATAAGTATAATAACTGAAAAGAGTTGTAAACAATGTGGCAAAAGAAGAAATTGAACGAACACATAAGCAGTGTATCAAACACATGCAGGGCATACCGCGTTCAACACCTACTGTGATCGCCTTGAGTTGTTTCGGTATCATGTCTTTAGAAAATTTCATAGACAAGAGATAGCTAGTTGTTTTTGGTCAATTATGTGAATTGTATGCTGATAAGCGGATCAAAGATATATTTAACTACAGACTTCAATGCTGTATGCAGAAACCAAGTAAAACAAAAGACTTGATTCCCGACATCTACCTAATGTTTGGAAAGTACGGTTTGACAAATATATAAACGGAATATTTGTCAAGATCATACTTTCCAAACCCCGTTGGTAATCAATCTTTGAAAGCTTTCATGAATCAAAGCACTAAAACTGCTGACGGCCTGGGGGCTGCAGGAAGGTTGGAGAAGTAGGGGAAATGTGAAAGGAAATAACAATTGCAGCTTAGTTTATGTATTTATTGTTAAGAAGTTGAAAGATTATATCAAAATTAGTAAATATTTACAAGATTTTACTTCAATATGACCTAGTGACCTACTTTTTAACCCGGCATGACCCTTATTCAACCTAGGCCTAGATATCATTAAGATAGACATTCTGACTAAATTTTAAAAAATGTGACTCCTAAAGTGTTGACAAGATTTTCCTTCAATTTGGTCTTGTGACCTTGTTTTTGAACAGACATTACCATTTTTCAAACTTTGCCTACATTTTATCAAGACAAAACATGCTCAAATTAAAAATGAAATATCCAGAGTGTAAACCTCTACAGCGCTTGCGGACACCTGCATAGCGCGATTTGAGGGAGAGTTTGGCGATTGCACCATATCGCTACAACTTAGATACTGATGATAAACTGTGTATTAACCTTCTGTAAAAAGCGCGACTGGCTGATCTGATGAATGATGCGATGGGCCGGCTTTCATAACCCGCGAGCCACAGGGGGTGGTCGTCCAGACGCCGGCCACTCCCCGGTCAATGTCTGCCCGATTTCTGGCCGGGCTCTGAGCAGCGTCTGGATTGTCTGGGTAGTCAAAAATTTGGCCCGGCGCTCGCCCGATATCTCTGATGCCCGGACGGACATCGGACAGGCATCAGCCGATTAATGTGCGATAAGGTTTTAAGTCCGAGTAAAAAGTAACTCGATGCATGCGAGGAGTCCCGAAGGATTCCGACCGAAAATAGCTAGACCTATTGCAAGTTAATTGTGACTTGGGTTTAACAGATACTAGGTACGTCGGACCATTCGGCGCTTTACTTTCGAAAACATTTGTTAAACTTATATTGGAGAACCCACGCCTTAAGTTGTTCACTAATGTTCCAACAATATTATAATGATATTTTTTGGGAGATCTTAACCTTTTAAATGCAGTTTTGTTGAATCCATGTTGAACTATTTTTGCAGTCTCACCCTAAAATGCGTTGTTTGGTGTTAACAGCAGACCCCGAAAAAATGATTTTACTACTATGACCAGGGGCTAAAAACCAAATAATTACTACAATAGAAAACAACCAGGCTTTACCTAGTTTTAAACTTCTACACTATGAGTTTTCACCAGGCGATATATGGAACATAGAAGTCATTTGAAAATACTGCTATACGGTTATACATGTAATTTCCAGGATGTTTTCTCAAAAGTATAAAACATACTGTCCAAACTGTAAAGAGTGTGTTCTGTTTCATTTGTAGCTACACACCTGCTACTATTTCTGTAAACGAACCAATACGAGAGAAGCTTTGGATACAGCTTTTCTCTTCCTTAGGAGAAACCGTTTTCAACGCATTTATTTTATTTTATCTATATGTATGTATGTGTATGTGTATGTGTGTGTGTGTGTGTGTATGTGTGTGCGTGTGCGTTTGTTTGTGTGTGATTACAATTTCTTTTCATATGTACAGCTATATGTATATGTAAAGTTTATATGAAGATTTGCAATGCGATTTAATTTACACTTAAGTTAATTAGTACTAGTGTGAGTGCGGTATGTGAATGCTACTTTCCAAAATACTACAGGTTTGCGTGTTTCTTCTGCTCAAGGGTGTTTCGTGTCTGCATTTATGTATGTGTCTTTGAATTTATGCCTATCTGAATGTCTTTATGTTTATGTATATATGTATGTCCGTCTATCTGTTGGTGTAAATGTGTTTGTATGTCTTTCTGTCTATGTATCTGTATGTCTATTTGTCTATGTATGTCTATCATCATATATGTCTATCATCGTGTGTCTATCATTGTGTATGTCTATCAGCATTTATGCATGTGTCCCTGAATGTATGTCTATCTGAGTATATGTCTATCTGTATTTATGTCTTTGAGTTTATGTATATATGTATGTCCGTCTATCTGTTGGTGTAGCTGTAAATCTGTCTGTATGAATGTATATACGTATGTATGTCAATATGAATGTTTATCTATCTATCTATCTGTCTATGTACATGTATGTCTATTTGTGTATGTATGTATGTATGTATATCACCATGTATGTCTGTCATCGTGTGTCTATCACTATGTATGTATGTATGTATGTATATCTGCATTTATTAGTGTGTCTTTGAATGTATGCCTATCTGAATTTATGTCTATCTGTATTTATTATCTTTATGTTTAGGTATATATGTATGCCCGTCTTTCTCTCCGTCTATCCGTTGGTGTAACTGTTCATCTGCCTGTATGCCTGTATGCATGTTTATACGTGTGTATGTTAATCTGTCTATATGTTAATCTGTCTATGCGTGTGTATGTCTATCTGTCTATGTATGTGTATGTCTATATGTCCATCATCGTGTGTCTATCATTATGTATGTCTATCACTATGTATTTATATGCATTTAGCATGTGTCTTTGAATGTATGCCTATCTAAATTTATTTCGATCTGAGTGTATGTCTATCTGTATCTAAGTCTTTATGTTTATGTATATATGTATGTCCGTCTATATGTCCGTCTACCTGTTGGTATAACTGTGTTTCTATCATTATGTGTGTCTATCACTATGTATATATATATCTGTGTTTATGCATGTGTTTATGTCTATCTGAGTGAATGTTCATCTGTAGTTATGTCAAGCTTGATGTTTATGTATATCTCTCCGTCTGTCTCTTAGAGTAACTGTCATTCTGACTGTATGTCTTTATGCATGTATATACGTCTGTATGTCAACCTGTATGTTTAGCCGTCTATGCGTTGGTATGTCTATCCTTCTATGTATTTGTATTTCCCTCATTATGTATGTCCATCATCATGAATGTATGTCTAAAATAATGTGTGTCTATCATATTGTATGTCTATCACTATGTATGTACATCTGTGTTTATGCGTGTGTCTATGCATGTATGCCTATCTAAATGTATGTCTATCTGAGTTTATGTCTATCTTAATGTATGTCTATCTAATCCGATATGTATGTGTATGTATATCTGTCTATATATGTCTATGTTTGTCACTGTATATGTTTATCTGAATGTATTCATGTCTCTCTGAAGGTATGCATATCTGAATGTCTGTCTATCCGAGGGTATGTCTTTCTGTTTTACTATATTTCTGTAAACTAAGTCGGTCTCTTAAGTCATGGATGTAGTATGTGAATATTGTAAATCGTGTAGATCAGACAGTGTAGTTACAATATTGCAATAATTTAACTTCTAAGTATATATTACATATAAGACAAGTAGAAGTTACTTGGGGGGGGGGGGGGGGGGGGGGGGGTGGGGGTGGGGGGGGGGGGGGTCTGCCTGCATGCATGCATGCCTGCCCGCCTGCCTGCCTGCCTGCCTGCATGCCTGCCGTTATGTCTGTCTGTCTGTCTGTCTGTTTCTCTGGCTGTCTGTATGTCTGTCTGTCTATCTGTCTGTATATGTGTACATGGGTGCCTGTCTGTATATGTGTGCATGGGTGCCTGTCTGTGTATGTCCGTGTGTGTGTGAGAGAGTTCATCCTACAAATGTAGCACATGCACTTGAATATCACTCACGCATGTAGCACGGACATTTTGTGTAGCACCCGCAGTGAGTGCTACATATGTTCTCACCATTTATTCAACACATCTGCAGAGATTCAAAGAGCTACAACCCCATTTGTCTTCTGTTTTGTTAGAGTGACCTTTGGCACACCAATACGTTTTTGTAACTCAAAAGCCAAAACAAATACCTACGCTGTTCAACAGTGCTACATAGAATTGTGTGTTTGAACACACATGCATGCAGATCGCCTGTTATGTATCACATTGTAAACATCGTTTTATCAACATTTCAATGTATGCAGAATGAAGGTACAAGTACATACGTATCATTAATGTGTGTCAGTGTTTACCTGTTTGTCAAACTTTTATGTTACGACCATTTTTGTAATACACACTGTGCTACATTGTAATGTAGAATACAACAAAAGAGTGCTACAAATTAAGGTTGATTTGAAGCACAAAGAGCTACATTGTTCAGTGATAAACGACTCACTGTGTGTTTCTAAATATCGAGTGTATCGGAGTGTATTAATTGCAGTCAATATATAAAGGGTGGTTACTGTCGCTACACTTTCACGAAAGTCATTAAAGCGCCTTATTTATAGCCGTACTACATAGACTGTCTTAAAACAAGGTGCTACTTTTTACGATCAAACGTATGTGCGTGTGTGTGTGTGTGTGTGTGTGTGTGTGTGTGTGTGTGTGTGTGTGTATGTATATATGTGTATAAATATTATTCTATAATTTCTGTATTTACCATTATTTGCTCATATACTGTGGGCTGTGTGCATGCATGTGTTAGTGTGTGATTGCATATGTCCATGTGTGCGTGCGTGCAACAAGCGTGTTTGTTTATATGAAATTATATATATTGTAATGTCGAAATACCATTATAAACAGTCAATAACTTGATATTTATGTGATACATTATAGCATCCCATATCCCATATCCTCTGGTAATTATTTTGTGAAAAGAATAGCTGATGGATATTCAACTTACTAAACATTTGAAATGCTGCTGTTCCTTGAGTTTCGTTTCGCTAAGGATAAGCATCAATTTTTTTACATGCAGGTATAGTCGCGTGTCATGCGTGCAATAAATGATTAACCTGCACCCTCATCATGACCCTTCTCCATTATTGCATCCACAACCATACACAAACACCAAACAAATCCCTCCAACACACATAGACACACATGTTTAAATTGCATATGTTCGATATTACTTGTATGTCTCTTGTAGCAACCTGTAAGTAACTAATATGTGGCCTATTTACTATTTATTTTCTTTTTTAATTTGTCGCACTCTGTATGTATGTATTTATTCTTCATTTATGGAGGAAATAAAGAAATATCTATCTATCTATCTGTCTATATGAGAGAAACGGTTAAAGCAGTAAATGTATCTATGCTTTTAGTTCAGTATTATATCGCGAGACAGACGCATTTAAATGAACACATATGGAATTACAGAGTATAACAACATATTTTAGAATTAAATACCTTTACTGATTGTGAATTGAAGTACCGGGCCGGTGTTGGTATAACTGTAACCGGACATTATCCCCTTCGTAAAAAAACTGCATATGCGGACATAATCACCTCCGTCTTTGTCACATGGCGAACATTATCCTATTCGTCATTTTGTGAAGGGCGGACATTAACCCCTTCAAATGCGGACAGTATCCCCTTCAGCATGTATTAGTTGACGGACACGGACGGATATATTAATATCGAAAAGGAAAGTGTTAATCCAATGCAGATTAAATGATGTTCTTTATTAATATCGAAATGGAAAGTGTTAATCGAATGCAGATTAAATATATGTTCTTTATTAATATCGAAAATGAAAGTGTTAATCCAAGGCAGATTAAATAAATGTTCTTTATTAATATCGAAAAGGAACGTGTTAATCCAGTGCAGATTAAATAGATTTTTTTTTTATTTATATCGAAGGGAAAGTGTTAATCCAATGCAGATTAAATAGATGTTCTTTATAAATATCGAAAGGGAAAGTGTTAATCCAGTGCAGATTAAATAGATGTTCTTTATTAATATCGAAAAGGAAAGTGTTAATCCAAGGCAGAATAATTTTTTTTTTTTTTTTATTCATATCGAAGGGAAAATGTTAATCCAATGCAGATTAAATAGATTTTCTTTATTAATATCGAATAGGAAAGTGTTAATCCAATGCAGATTAAATAGATGTTCTTTATTAATATCGAAAGGGAAAGTGTTAATCCAGTGCAGATTAAATAGATGTTCTTTATTAATATCGAAAAGGAAAGTGTTAATCCAATGCAGATTAAATAGATGTTCTTTATTAATATCGAAGGGAAAGTGTTAATCCAGTGCAGATTAAATAGATGTTTTTTAATATATAGAAAGGGATTTGATCAATTAGGTGAAGGGGATAATGTCCGCATGTGTGTGTGTTGCTAATGTCCGCCTATGCACTTTTTTACGAAATAGATACTGTCCGGAGGGGGCTAATGTCCGCCTTTCGGTATAACAGCCAACCTTTTCCTATTGACACAAATCGCCGTGGCGAGCCATGCAAACCAGACAACAATCTGACACACACCCATTGTACTTGTTCAGTGAAACAACGATACTGGGTCCGACTTCTGTTCCTGTTAACCGACACTCATCGTGATATATATGTACTATACCACTGGGTGCAGTTAAAAAGGCCCGTGAAAGAGGCCCGTGAAAGAGGCCCAAACCATATAACAAAACCTACAATGAAGTGAAAGCGAGGCTCATACTCAGCATGGTATTACAGAGCATTATTTGTCTTAATACTTAGCTTCCTCCAAAAACTATTGACGAAAATCTTACGTAATATAAAGTACTGCCCGCATACTTTTTATTAAATGTGATGATAATTTGTTGGCTACAGTTAGGTCATTTTTACATGAAACGGTACAATGGAGTAGGTCGATCTGTTAAATGAACAATCAGCCCCTTTATATGACCTTTTAATAAATCGATTTCAGAAAGTCGATCTTTTAAACGAACAAACAGCCCATAACATGACCTTTAATTATATCGATTTCACACGGATTGATTGACTTTAAACTGGTCTTCATTATCACAATTTACTCCTAATACTACAAAAGTTAACATTGACTTTGGTTGAAACAATACGTATTCCATTTCAATTGTCAAGTTGGTAAAAAAAAATACGTCAGTTCTGTCGAAAACTCTATCAAATCTAAAACTAGGAAGTTGGGGAAAAGTTATTAAATATAAATTAAATGTGTTTAAAGATTTGTAATAACGGTAGTAGACATACGTATTTTGAATCTTTATGCTTCTTAAATCAGTAAATACAATTTATTGATTCATAAAGGGTTTCTTTTAAAAACATATTACAGAGTCTTTCTTTACAATAATAATGTTGGTTGCTCCCTTTTCGAGTAATGTTGGTTGTTCCCTTTTTGACTACGTCACCCCATGGTACAAAATTAAAAAAAACCTATCAATACTGATAAGCACTTTATGCTACTCTCCATCAAATTGCATATCAATCTAAATTAATTTTTTTTAAACAATTGCACGAAGTAATCGATGCGCATTCTCATATATGTATACATACAGAAAGTATGCTTAAGTAATTTGAGCAGATCTGGTTCTACACTGGTCATTGACACGTCATACGGAAGACGACAACAGATGGTCAATTAGGAGTAGAAGTCCTTTCAGCTGTTTTTGTACAGTAAATTAACTGTACGTAATGCTATAATATTTGTCCAAATGAAGGAAGTAACCAGCAAACTGAAAGGAAAACAGATGGACCATCGAAAGCAGAAGACTTCCCAGCGGTCTCGCTACAGTAAGTTTACTGCAAGTAATGATATACCCTTAGTACATAGGGTGGAAGTCGTTATCAAATAAAAGAAGACAACAGATGGACTATCTGAAACAGAAGACTTTCCAGCGGTCTCGGTACAGTAAGTTTACTGCAAGTAATGATATACTCTCAGTACATAAGGTGGAGGTCGTTATCAACTGATAGAAGACAATAGATGGGCTATGTAAAGCAAAATACTTTCAGCGGTCTTTGTACAGTATGTCTACGGTAAGTGATGATTTAATCTCAGTCTACGGTAAGTGATGATTTAATCTCAGTACATAGGGTGGAAATTGCCAACAAACTGTAGAGTACAACACATGGTCATATAACGTAGAAGACATTCCAGCGGACTCGGTCCAGTAAGTTAAGGATAATGGTCTATGGCCTATTGCATATATGGCAAAGAATTGAGATCTTGGTGTCAGATTGTGCGTTTTCACAGGCTGATATTGAAGTTAAGGTAAACCATCCACCAGCCAGCCAAGTAGTCCCTACAATACCCGTGTTGGCCTAGAAATTATAGTATACCCTTACTAGACTGCATTGAATATATGGCAATACGTATACATTCATTGTTAGTATGTATTGGACATATTGGAACTGTTTGATTTGAACATTTTTGGCATTGTAACCTTATCTGAATCTAAAACTAGATTACGTGGAATTGATTGATATATTGATTAGAGTTTAACGCCGTTTTCAACAATCTTTCAGTCATATCACGGCGACCAGTTCACCTACTCATGCTTTTCCTGTTTTTTCCACACCAGTACACCACACAACCTACTTTCCAAGCAACTGGCTGCTGTTCCACATCAACTCTTAAACCGGCCATTGGTGAAAGACGGATGACGCATGTCACAGTGACTATTGTCAAAGGTCGGAAAGAATGTTAGCCGAGCTGGGATTCTAACTCAAAACCCCTGAATTAACAGCCCGCGTCATGTTACGTTGAAAACCAATTTTGACCGAACCAAATTGTGTGCAAAATTATTAGAACAATCTTTGCGGTGGGATTATTTTCTCATAGAAAACATGGCCTCTAATTTATTTGTGACTGTTTAAAAGGTGAGGGGTAACTTTTTACGATGGTAAAGGGTCTACTTGTAAACATCAAAGAAAGTGTGGCGAATGAGGTTTGAAATTTTGAATTCCTATCTTTGACCAAGGTCCTAAATTGCGTTCGGACCAAACTTTCTTACTGCTGGAATGATATGATAGTTAAATATGATACAAAAATACATTTTATTGAGCCGTCCCGCGAGAAAACCAACATTATGGCCTCTGCGTAATGTATCGTCCGGGTTAATACTTTATGAGTCCATAATGTTGTTTTTTTCGCGGGACGTGCTCATGTGTAAATTACATTGCATTAAGCTAGTTACATCCGAAATATAAGTAAAGACAGAACAATAAATACAAAAAGAGTAACTAACACTCTTAAGAGAACAAAACTAAACAGAAGCAGCGTGCTAAATGACCTGTAAAACATTATACATTCATATAAAAGCAAAAACACCTTGAGTAGAACCATCATTTAAGGCGGTATACATACACGGTGGACGCTAATCGGAACTCCTCGGGTTATTCCGTCATCCAATCATTCATCACCGAGGTGCTCCGAATGGGTGAACGGTGGTATAGTATAGACCTAGAAAGAATGTATGAGCCATCTTGATTGGTCTAAAACATGCTAACCTTAGTGCACTGTAGATTGAGCTAAAAACTGACCAGAACAACGCAGGGACACACATCATCTAACATACTATACTACTTAACTGCATAAAGTAAACTTAACTTTTTAATTAAGATTGCTTCGTGGAATTCCATCTACATAGTTGTGACCTCTTTTGAAATTTTGTTAAATCAATATAGAACCATAATTTTGTTCGTCTTTGAATGATGTTTCAAAAAATAAACGACCCTGTATCAATTATGCCAAGCAATGCTTAATGTGATTAATTGAAACATTCTAGATATATGAAAAGAAGATTAACTCGTGAAATCGCCCATCGATATACACTGCCACTAAATACTGTGTAAAGAACATTTTAAGTTAATTGTTTGAATCGTTCATTTCATGCATTATTGTATTGAATGGAATATATCTAAACAAAACTAAATCCAGGGCTTGGCGTGAAACGGTTGTAACTAAAATTAGTATTTTTTTACCAAGGTCAATCACCTCGCCATGAAGCTTTTATAAGCGTTAATTCATTTTTCTTGGTAAACAATGGAAATTTAGATGCCATTGCACGTTCTGAGCAATGGCACCAAAATTTGCATTGTTTACAAAGGAGTCAAAATTGTCCCTAAATCAGGGTTTCCAAATAGGTTTTTAGTTACAACCGTTTCACACCAAGCCCTCGAAATAATTTTCTCGAAATCAGCAACGCCAATGATCATCTTGCACCTACCAATAATGTCATTCTGCTTCTAGACCTGGTAACTCAGTCGATAGCGACGCGAGCTGTCAATCCAGGAGCTGTGATGTCGAATCCCATTTCAGCCAACATTATTGCTGATGTTTGACAAATACCAATGCGACAAGCGTCATTCGTCCTTAAACAATGGAAATTTAGGTGCCAGTGCTCGTTCTGCATTGTTGGTTAATTATTTCGCCGTATCGTCACTGAATACAATACGCCTTTCATTTAAACATTCGATTACATATAAGGTACCAGCAATATATCATCATTAACTCTTTACCACATATAGAAGAAAGGGGAAATTGCTCTGAACAAGTAATTTCTCCATTTGCCACAATGTTTCTATTTTTTTTTTCAGTAATTATATCTTCATTTATAGAGATATTCTAGATGTTTTAACACCTACAGACGCATTTTGACGCAATAGCAGCAGACGACTTTTGAAAACATTGTGGCCAAAGGTGAAATTGCTCATCATGAGCAATTTCACTTTTGGCCACAATGTTTTCAACTTTATTTTTAACAATTAAGCTATCTTTTATGAAGATTTTTCCGTTTTTTTTGTCACTATGTTTTCAAAGTCGTCTGCTGCAGATTTCTTGTTTGCGGGAAAGGGTTAAAACAATACTTTGTAGTGTTCTATGATCACTACGTTACTTTCTGATAATGACGTCATATCAGTAGACAAAAACACTGGGAAAGGCTGCGATCAAAAGAAAAAAGTGAATGACAGATGATATTGTTGTCTGTGTCAATGCATTAATACAAATTGAATACGCACACAGAGGTTAACATATATAAGACATTAAGGCTCATTAAACATTAAAGTTCCAAACTGATTTAATAAGACGAATTACAAATCGGTAATTCATCACGACCTGTTCAATGCTTTAAAATTACTGTTGAGTCAGATCGTAACATAGAAGGTTCACTTCTCTTAGAGGTATAAGTAAGTAAGTAAGTAAGTAAGTAAGTAAATCTTTTATTAAAGTGACATGTGTATAATATATAATAAAACATAATACAAAGTTTGTTGGAAAAACACCCGGCCCGTGGGACTATATGTCACTATATTATATGTTTATTAAATGCGCTGCAATTTAAAAAAAATATGTGTCTTTTTCAGTGATATCAGGGACGTAGATAAGAGGGATAAGTAAGTTTTTGTATAACGGTTTTCATGATTATTATTCGTATGTCTTGAAATATACCGATTAATAATGAGAATGAAATGCTGTTTGTATACAAATATTTTTCACACCTAAAGGTTATTATGTGAAAAAATGACAATATTGGAGAGAAAAAACTGTTGTAACGTGTGATTCGTATTGATAAATTTTTGTCGTATAACTTTATGACAAACATAATTAGGTGTAAAGTTCTAATTTTAAAATTTTAAGTTGTCAAACATGTTTCTTTCTTTTTATTTTTTTCTCAATAGTTATTCACTAAAATATGAAATTTAAAACTGATATATTGATTTTTTTTTTTTAAATATAGTAAAATATTGTTTTAAGATACACAATATATATAAACAGTGTTGTTATCTAAAGATGTTTTTTTTGTTTAATAATATGTTTTTTTTATGGTAACTTATAAAGTATATGTTACAGTATTTTCTTTAATCGGAAATTATATTTTCATCTTTCAAAAGAATTTAAGCTACTTTTTTTACATTTAGAACAACTGGTATAACAACATAGAGTTGACATTTGTACATATTTTTCTTCGTTTTGTATTGGTGTTGTATTTATCTGATACTGTTTGTAACTAACTTAAAATCTCTTTTGTTAAAATAAATGTTTTTACCCTGTAACCTATCCGAACTAGCTCAGGTCAAAACATATGAATTTGTTTAGCATTGTACTTTGCCTTTTCCCCCACTTATACCTTTTTTCTTATTACTCTTTCATCTTCATTGTCTTCTCGGTTGTCAAGGAGGGGTTTTCTATCACATAACTATGGCTAATAATATATGTACTTTTAACGTAAAAGGTTTAAATAATAAAACTAAACGGAACCAAATATTTACATATTTAAAAAAACAACAATTTTATATATGTTTATTACAGGAAACACATTTACTTTCCAAAAATAATAGTATTTATGAAAATGAATGGGGAGGTGCGGGTTTTTTCAGTGGTTCTAGCTCAAATAGCACGGGTGTTTGTATTTTAATAAATCCATCAGTTGATATTTGTATTTTAAATTATGAAAATATAATTCCAGGGCGACTTCAAGCACTAGAAATAAATATTGATTTACAATTTTAAATATTTATGGACCAAATGAAGACAAAATATTTTTATTTGATAAACTCTCCAGCTATCTGTCAATAAATGATCAAAAACGTTTTCTAATTGGAGGTGACTTCAATACAGTCTTAAATTACAAGGTTGATAAAAAAAATGGTCGTGAATACACACATAAAAAGTGTAATAAGTCATTATTATCCATTTTAGATCAGCACAATTTGTTAGATGTGTGGCGTATTTTAAATCCAATTAAATTACAGTATACGTGGCATTCTAACACAAAGCCACCTATTTTTTGTAGACTTGATTATTGTCTGGTTTCAGAAGATCTTTTAAATAAATGTATTAAATGTAAAATAGTACATGGTTATAAATCGGACCATTCAATAGTAAATATAGGTTTTGATTTTATACAACAACCAAGAGGTCCAGGATATTTTAAATTAAACAATACTCTTATATTGGAAAAAGAATACCAAGAACAAATAAAACAAAATATTTTAGAAATAGTCAACATAAATAAAAATGCTAATCCTAACACATTATGGGAACTGATAAAGGGAACTATAAGGAAAGAAACTATAAAATATGCTTCAACAAAAAATAAAATTCAAAACAAAAAAAAGAAAAACAATTGACAACTGAAATAAGTAATTTAGAAAAAGATATTGAAATTAGAAGCAACCCCCTTAGAAGAAATAATAAACAAATTAAAACAAAAGAAACAAGAACTAAATGAGATTATTGAAACAAAAATTAATGGAATAATATTACGATCTAAATGTCAACACATTGAAAATAACGAAAAAAAATACAAAATACTTTTCTAGTTTGGAAAAAAAGCAAGCAGAGAAAAAAGTAATCTCAAAACTAAATATTAATAACCGCATTATTACTGATATAAATGATATTTTAAATGCTCAATCAACTTGTTACAGTAAATCGGAACACTTTTTTTTTAATAATACAACTAAAAAAATAAATGAAATGGACAAAACAATATGTGAAGGTATTTTAAATGAATATGAATGTTATATAAGTTTAAATAATATGCAAAACTATAAAAGTCCTGGTTCTGATGGTTTAACCACAGAATTTTATAAAATCTTTTGGAATGATATTAAAATGTACTTAATTAAATCTCTAAATCAATCACTACAAATAGGAGAAATGACAGAATTACAAAATCAAGGTATTATCACTCTTCTTCCAAAACCTTGAAAAGATATAAAGGACCTTAATAATTGGAGACCAATAAGTCTTTTGAATGTAGACTACAAGATCGCTACTAAAGCTATTGCTAAATAGGCTAAAACCCACTTTAAACTCTATTATTAGTCCAGCACAAACTGGATTTATAAAAGGCCGCTATATAGGTGAGAACATCCGATTATTGTATGAAGTTTTAGATTTTATAGATGAAAATGACTTACCTTCTCTTCTGTTTTTTTCTGATTTCGAGAAAGCTTTCGATAGCTTAGATCATGAGTTTATGTTTCGATGTTTAAAACACTTTAATTTTGGAGATTCAATTATCAGTTGGATTAAAACTTTTTTACTCAGACTCGAAAATTTATGTACAATAAATAATGGACATATTTCCGACTTCTTTCCCATTAAGAGGGGCGTACGCCAAGGCTGTCCGTTGTCACTTTATTTATTTGTTATATGTATTGAGCTTTTATCAAACGAAATAAAACAAAATGAAAATATCAAAGGTATAAATTATAAAAATAATGAGATTAAGAATACTCTTTTTGCAGATGATGCAACTTTTATTAAGGATGGCTCAGAAAAATCGTTCAAAACACTCATATCAGTTTTAGAAAATGTTAGTTTTATCTCAGGTTTGAAATTGAACCCCAGCAAACATGCATATATGGGTCCCATATGGGCTATTTCTGGGCAAGCCCATATGGGTATGCCCATATTGGACCCATATGGGACCTTTGTGGGCAAGCCCATGTGGGTTTGCCCATAAGGGTCCCAGATTGGTCCCATATTACAGCATTTTTAGGAAAAACGAATATTTATTTATTTATTTATTTAAAAAACATTTACTTTGAGCTAGTATGTGACTACCTTGATCTAAACTGCTATTATTTTATCTAAAAATAGTAATTCAACACATACGCTTATATTTTACAACCCATGTGGGACCCATACGGGTCCCATTTGGGCTTCCCGATAAACATCAACACCCCTGAACAGGTGCGCTAAATTAATTTATTTTATTTCTAATATGGGTTTTAATTGTTATGAATTAAAATATATAATGTTCTCATTTAGACATAGTTATTATCAAGAATTTAATCATCGCATGATTAAAAATAAAATAAATTTCGAGCATGCGCAGACGTGAATTCCGCTGTCATAATATTCAAATGTTTCTTTGTTTACATTTAAGTTGAATTTTGATTTATTTCTTATTCTGATTATATGCATGCCTTTATATGAACCATACAGGAGATTACTTAATAAAATTTTAGTGTTAAAGCATAGAGTGTGTTGTTTTCTTGCAGGATAATATTATAATATAGTCGTTTGCGCCATAATATCTCTCTGTTCCAGGAAAAGGAAAGAGTTAAAATATTAAAATGGAAGTACAAGAGTCATGCACCTGCTGTTACATTCCAGCTTAAAGAATTCCGCTTGTTTGTATCCGATGTTTCTGACAAGTGGTTGTTTATTGAAAGTCCAGCAAACTTAAAATTGAAATAAATGCAAATGGATCTAGCCAAGAAATGCAAGATCTGCCCAAAATGGAAGTATCTGGGCTGCCCATGAGGGACCCATATTGAGTACAAGGCCTGCCCATGTGGGACCCATATGGGTCCCATATTGCATGTTTATGGGGCAGCCCATATGGGGCCCATGTGGAACCCGGTTGCACGATAGATATGGGACCCATGTAGGTGCCCATAAGGGACCCATTTTGTAACTGTTTAAAACAATGGCAACATAGAAAGTTATCTCTAATTGGTAAAATTAATGTTATTAAAAGTTATGCTTTACCTATAAGCTTATCTATCCCCTAACTGTTTTACCAAGTCCACCAGAAGAACAAATAAAACTAATAAATGATAGCATGTATGCATTTTTATGGGATAAAAAACCAGACAAGATAAAACGTAAATCAATTATTCAAAATATTGAAAATGGAGGCCTGAAAATGATTGATATCTATACATTTCTCAAATCATTAAAAGCGAATTGGATTAGAAGACTTTTAGACACTACAAATAATGGACTTTGGAAACTGTTTTACTTAGATAAACTTGACAAATTTGGGGGAAAAATATTTTTTGAATGTAATCTTAAAATAAAAGACATAACACAATTATTTCCAAAAAAAAGTTTTTTTCAAGACATTTTGTTATCATGGTTTGAAATAAATAATTATGTTGTAGACACCATTGGTAAACAACTCATATGGAATAACTCAAAAATAAAAGTAGGAAATAAAACTCTTTTTAATAAAATCTGGCACGATAGGGGAAATTAATTTGTTGAACAACTATACGACTACCGGACACGCGAATTTTATAAATTTTCAGACTTTATTAACTTATATGAACTTCCAAATAATACTTTTCTATTTTTTATGTCTTTAATATCAAGTATTCCCAAAGAATGGAAAATACAACTTAAATCAGAACAAATTAATAATCATAGAAAAGAAACATTACTAAGTAAGCTACTCAAGTCAAAACAAGCAAACATTTTTTTATACGAGTACCAACTAGCAAAATCCGAAAAATTACTAGTCAAACCAGAAAAAAAATGGGAAACAATATTTGATACATGCCAGTTTAACTGGAAATCCATTTATACACTTCCCTTTAAATCAACTAATGATTCAAAACTGAGAGAATTTCAATACAAATATATCATGCGAATTATACCTACAAATAAATATATTTTTAAATGTAGTTTAACACAATCAAATTTATTTGATTTCTGCAGTAGCAATATTGAAACAGTAAACCATATTTTTTGGGAATGTCATTATGCCCAAAATGTTTGGTCGGAACTCAAAACACTTTTGTCAAATATAATTATTAACTATCACTTTTGATTTGTTTACAGTCACATTTGGTTTGATAGATAAATGTTCACAAAATACCCTTAAAAACTATATAATACTATGTAGCAAATATTTTATCTTCAGAAGCAAGTATGTGAAAACAATGACATGTATAAATGCGTTCAAAAATTATTTGAATAAAAGAATAGAAATGGAAAAACACATTGCTTTAAATGATGACAAGTTAGATTTCATAACCGGAAATGGGCACATTTTATTAACTAAATGTATTTGAACTGCTATTTATTTTTTTAAATCCTTAAAATATCTAACCGAGAAAACATTTTTCCATCTTTTACTCGAGCTTTTACTTTTTATCTATCGATCTTCTATACTTTCTATCTTTTTTCTACTTCTCAAAACTGTCAGCCTTCTATTCCTTAACAAAATGTTTGCACCAAATAATTATGTTAATTTTTTTGATGTTTTGTTTTCTGTCCTTTATCTTGTTTTTTTCTTTATTTTTTCTTCTTGTTTTATTTTTTAAAGAATCGTATTTAAAAAGGAAATGCACAAATAACAAATTATTGAGTGTTTGTAAAACACTAAAACAAATAATTTATAATGATTTGTTTTTTTGAAGAAAAGGAAAAAAGAAAAATGTATAAAACGTAACAAACGAAAATAATGTATTTACTGTTTTAATGTATAATATATACCTGTTTGTAAATCATGAAAGAGCTATGTAAATATTTAGTGCGAATAAAATATATTATTGAAAAAAAAAAAGTTTTTGTATACTAAAATATCACCCGTACCCAACATTTGTAGCAAGTACAACTCAAAACCTATTGAAGATATGAAAAAAACAAATGTAATGTCTGGCAGTCTAAACATTCTTCTATTGCAGTAGATACAAATATTTTGATATACTTCACGTTTAGAAACTATTTTATATTTTATCCTTATGAATAATGTCAGTCTATCAATTTTTGGAACAAAATTAATATAATTCAGAAATCACAATATCTGCGTCTTTAAACCAGTCATAATTCAATATACAAAGACATTCCAGTTGTTCATTGTATCTCTAGCTTGAGATGAAACTTTAATCTTTCAGAATATGTTTGTTTTGTGTATGTGTCAAATGTGACTTAAAAGTTTTATTTGCTACAAAATGTGAAAAATTGGACAATTCTATTTCTCCATGTGATATTTTAACCAGATAACAGGTGTCCAGATGGAGTTGTTTATCCCTCTTATCTACGTCGTTGGTGATATTTTCAGAATCGTATAGACTGCTTTTAAAACGTATGCTATATATATTATATCATCTAGGATTTTAAAAAGGGAGATCATTCGTATTTTTAGTATCTGTATTTATGTTTGAGAATGATTATATGCTCTGTATACTTCAAAATAATTGTTCTGTTTTGTTCTTGTTTAACTCTATAGACGCTTTCTGACGCTTCTGCAGCAGACGGCTTTTTGAAAACATAGTGGCAAAAGAAGAAATTGCTCAAAACGAGCAATTTCTCTTTTTGCCACAATGTTTTCCATTTTTAGGCATATGTTATACATTCAATTAAAGAGATTTTCTATTTTTTTAACCAAATATGTTTAAAGTCGTCTGCAGCAGATTTGTCGTATGACGGGGAAAGGGTTAAAGATATCAGTTTATTTATAGACATACCTTGTCTGGTACCCTACGATCATGCGTGTCTGTCATTTTGTTGTTACGATGGTGCTGCTTGCCGGGGGACACTGTTTAGACAGAAAGAGGTTGTCTCAGATTCCGCTTCCGGATAAAACATTTCATTTAAAGTCGGTAAGTCATATTCCAGTGTGTGTATACCACGTGACTTTTGACGTCATATTTGCATGGTCAGACAACAATAATTGCTCTTGATAAGAATGTAAAAACAATGGTACCTTTATTTCTTCTTCACCCTTTTAAATGAAACATGGTCCAGTCTACGCCGCTTACAATGTCCTATCTCCGGGTTTTTATAGGAGTTTGATGGTCTAGTTTTTTCAAACACTTCGACGAATCTGTTCTCAAAATCTAGTTTTGATAATGCTCCGGCTGTCGGCGATATTTAGTAAATTTTGAGGAAAGGTTCATCAAAGTGTTTGAAATAACTAAACCACTAATCAAACTCCGTTGAACAAAACGGAGATAGGGCTCTGTAAGCGGCATAGACTGCGCCATGTTTCACTTAAAATGAAGAAATAAAAGAGTTACCTTTGTTTTTACTTCTAAACCGAAGTAAACTATTTCTGTCCACCGTAGCATTTGTGACGTCAAAGTCACGTGGTACTCACACACTGGTGGATAGTTTCAAAGGACGTCCATCGGAGAGCAAACTGTTCAATACGTTCGTCTCCGCTCGCACGCGTTTCTTGACATTTTCTTGTTCGGCGAATACGTTCCTTGTCAGCAGAAGAGTATACTACTTTCAGACCTTCGTCGGATAGCTTTAAAGGACGTCCATCGGAGAGCAAACTGTTCAATACGTTCGTCACCGCTCGCACGAGTTTCTTGAGTTTCTTGTCCTTTTTTTGTTCGGCGAATACGTTCCGTGTCAGCAGAAGAATATACTACTGGCAGACCTTTGTCGGATAGCTTCAAAGGACGTCCACCGGAAAGCAAACTGTTCAATACGTTCGTCTCCGCTCGCACGCGTTTCTTGTCCATTTCTTGTTCGGCGAATACGTTCCTTGTCAGCAGAAGAGTATACTACTGTCAGACCTCAGTTGGATAGCTTTAAAGGACGTCCATCGGAGAGCAAACTGTTCAATACGTTCGTCTCCGCTTGCACGCGTTTTCAGAAGAACTACTGTCACACTGTGTCGTATCACTGGCGTCCGAGTTTCCGAGCTTCCAATTTGGAACATAATTGGGAAAAACCATAGGTGCCAGTCTCGTTTAAAATCTAAAAACAGCATTTGACTATATATTGACAAGGAACATTTCCTTTTCAACGGCCAATTTTTCTGATCGTAATGGCTGTAATTTACATTAAGATATTCGCATGGAATTATTATTTTTCAAAGATATTACAGTCAAAGCAAGTGATGTACCAAATTTTATTAGAGTTAATGGAATTATAAGCTAGATATATCTTTTAATGTAAAATTACTCCTCTGGGATATCACTGAGGTGACGCGAGGTCCGAGTAAAATTCGTAAATCAGATAATTTTTCCATTTTTAAGAAATGTCATATAATTTTAATGCGCTGCTATCATAGGCCAATTATGTATTACTTATTTTACAGCTATAAAACACGGTAAGTAATCTGTATTCAGGAATTGCGCGCTGAAAATCTTATCTCCGGCTTGAATCAAATTAAGAACTCATTTAACATGAACAGCGGGTACAACTGTAAATGATATTTTAATAAAAACACAAAACAACGCTTTTTTCGAAAGGAAATTTATTTTTCTCTCTTGTACACATTTGAAATGCTGTATAAGGCGCTTTGTCATAAACTGATACAGCAAATATGTCGAATAATTAAAAAACATATGTCACCTCAGTGATGTTCCGGACGGAGAATAGGAAATGTACTTTGTCAATGAATAGTCAAATCCTATTTTCAGATTTTAAACGAGACTGGCACCTGTGGGGAAAACTTTAAACACACACAATACCTACACATAGTCTCTCTATTTTGTCTATATGCTATAATAATAATGACCGTAATGTTTTCGTTTGAGAAATTTTGGGAATCCATCCCAAAAACTTGTAACTATAAATAGCCTCTATATGGTTCAAATACTATAATGATAATGACTATATATGTTCGTATAATACCATATAGAGAAGCTTTTTATACGATAACATTATTCATGATTAAAATAGCATAAGGACCATATAAATAGACTATTGGTAGCATCTTAACAAGGTATTGAGTGTTTTCCCCCAACTTTAAAAACTCGGACGCCTGTAGTCGTATAACGTTAACGGACATCCGGCGGACGACAGAAACTTTGCGATTTTTGTTATCACGGACGGAAGAACACTGGATATGGTGCGGATACACACACAACCGTTATACAGCCGTTATTCATCTGTTCCATTTGTTTCATGTCGTCTGCGATTAAGATTCACTGGAAGTGAACGGATGTGACTTGACAGGTTCTGGATAAGAAAAGTTTGAGTTGTAAACATGCCTAGTACACAACAATCGTACAACCAGCGGACGCATTTGTCGGGTGGTTTCCGTTCCAAGTTGTCTGCGAGAATAAAGAAATTGTACGCCGGATTGAACAACACGCATGACTAGCGCACAACAATCGTATAACCAGCAGACACATTTGTCCAGTGGTTTCGTTCCAAGTTGTCTGCGAGAATAAAAAAACTGTACGGCGGATTGAACAAAACGCATGCCTCGTGCACAACAATCGTATAACCAGCGAACAAACTTGTCCGTTGGTTCCCGTTCCAGGTTGTCTGTGTAAATAAGGGATTGAACAACACGCATACCCAGCGTACAACAATCGTATAACCAGCGGACGCATTTGTCCGGTGGTTTCCGTTCCAGGTTGTCTGCGTGAATAATAATAATAATAATAATAATAATATAATACTTTATTTAATGAGGGTAACACAGTTAGTTACACTAATCTTCCCTGTGGTCCTCAACTATCATACAGTGAACATGAAATTCAACAATGTAATTAAACATTAAAATATAAAACGAGCATTCACATAATGTTTATAAATGCAATGACGAAAGCTTTTCTATTGAAATACTTACAATCATTCGTCAATCAAACAGTTTATTTCTAACTATAAGAATTAAGTTTCAGAAGATAATTTTTTAGATTATTTTTGAAGCTGTATAGACTTGGTGATGACCTAATTTCGGTAGGCAGATTGTTCCATAAAAGTGACCCAGAATAATGAAAAGAACGTTTGTAAAGCTCTGTCTTTGATTTTTTAACATATAAATTTCCATTTACAACATTCCTTATACTGTATGGGTTATTATCTCCCACGTATACAAGTCTATTTGACAAATATTCAGGTGCCTGGGAATTTAAGCATTTATAGACAAGTAATAGTTTATGATACTGAATCCTTATATTTACTGGCATCCAGTTAAGTTCTTTAAATAAAGGCTCCGAGGCTGAAAGGGGATCTGCATTGAGGATAATTCTTGCTGCTCTTTTCTGTAATTTTAGTATTCGATCAAGCCCATTTTTAGTGCAGTTACCCCAAACAGTGCAACAGTAATCAATTAATGGTAATATGTATCCACTGTAAAATAACTTTTTTGCTTCAAGATGAAGATAGTTTCTTATTTTTGACAAAAGGTATATGCGTGATGAGATGACAGTGCATATATGGTTTATTTGACTTGACCAATTTAACTGAGGCTCAATTTTTACACCTAAAAGTTTCTCACATTGAGAATTTTACAAAATGCCTGCATTTAAGGTAATAGTAAGGCAGTCCTTTTGAACTGATAGTTTTTGTCTTGTTCCTATTGTCATACACTTAGTTTTTTCTGTATTAATATACATCATATTTCTTGAACACCATTTATTTATAGAAGTTAAGTCGGCTTGTAATCTCTTCTGAATTGCTCCAACAGTTTTTCCTGAAGTGTGGAATGTGGAGTCATCTGCATACATATCAGTGTCACTGTTTTTTACATGTAATGGGAGATCATTAATATATAAAATGAAAAGTAATGGACCAAGTATGGAACCTTGGGGAACTCCATGAGAAATAGGGGCAGATTTAGACTTGGCATTTCCTACTGTTACCTGCTGTGTTCTATTATTAAGATATGATTCAAACAACTTGAGGGAAGTTTGAGTACAACCATATATATTAAGATTTTGGCATAAGATTTTGTGATCAACAACATCAAAAGCTTTTTTTAAATCCAAGAATACAACTCCGTTTATGTTTCCGTCATTCATTTCTTGTAACCATTTGTCGGTTATATTTATTAGTGCTGTTTGACAGGAGTGATGCGATCTAAATCCAGATTGAGATGGATGTAATAGGTTAAAATCTGACAGATATTTATAAAGTTGTTTAGAGATATGTTTTTCAATTAACTTAGACAACGTTGGTAGTACTGATATAGGTCTGTAATTAGTTGCCTCAGATTTATCTCCTTTTTTGTGTATAGGAGTTACTTTTGCATTTTTAAAAAGTTGAGGAAACTTTCCACTATCTATGATTCTATTGAATATATAAGTTAATGACGAAACTATTGCAGGTGCACTTATTCGCAATATTCTAGGGCCTATGTTATCTAGTCCAGAAGATGTGTTTAAATCAAGATTCATTAGTTCCTTAAAAAGGATATTCATATTGACTGGTTTTATCTTAAAATACTGATCGTGTGGACGCTTGCTTTGAACATATGTCTTTAATTCTTGAAAACTTGGAGATTGTTCACTGGACTGACTTCTAAGATTTTTTACACAAGAAGTGAAGAAATTATTGAATTCATTTGCAACATCATGAGGATTTGTGATTTTTTTACCATCATTTGAATTAAGCATTGTTGAACTGAATGTTGTGTTTGAAGGACTTAAGGAACGAATACATTTCCATAATGACTTTGGGTCTTTAGAGTCTTTTATTGCCTCAGAATAGAACTCACGCTTTGCATTTTCAGTTAATACCTTTGTTTTATTTCTCCATAATTTATGATCTTCCCACATACCTAACCTATGACATTTATCTCTTGTGTGCCTAGCCTGTGATATCTTACTATTATACCATTCAGGTTGATGGTCTTTTTTTTAATACGTTTAGTTATTACAGGGGCATGTTTATCTAACACGGTATAAAATATATTGTACCACTGTTGTAGACAGACATCAGGGTCATTTTCAAACTCAACTTTGTAAAACGGAGCATCTTCGAGATCTTGTAAAAAAGCTGCTTCATGTAAATTTTTACAGTTTCTGTAAGTAATAGAGCTATGTTTGTGTTTTATATTAACAGAAATCTTGCTATGTCTTGTGATGCAGACTGGATAATGATCACTAACTGAATATCGGACAACATGGGATTCATATACATTTTCAAGATTTGTAACATAAATGTGATCAATCAGTGTCTTTGAATCTTTAGTTTTTCTTGTTGGTTCAGTTAGAAGTTGTTGGAGACTATATGTATCCATTATGTTTAACCATTTTTGTGGAGGTTTATTTGGAGATAAAAAAATCCATGTTAAAGTCTCCAGTTAGTACCAAATCATTATTGTGATCTATGGCTAATTGAATTTCTTTTTCAAATTAGTCAATCCATACGCTAGAAGATTTTGGATTACGATACACAAAACAAAGTAAAAATGATTTTTTATAAGGAGGCCTGATTTCAAACCAAACTGTTTCAATATTAGAAATTTCAAATTGCTCTTTTCTTTCAAAAGGTAAATTTTCATTTATATATACAGCCCACCCACCTCCCCTATTATTGGTCCTGTCCTTTCTTATCATTGTGTAACCAGGTACCTGAACATCTGTATCAAGGATGATATCACTAAAGAAAGTTTCACAACAGCCAAGAATATCTTGGGGATTCTTTGATTGTAGAAGATTATACCTTATTTCATCGAATTTGTTTTCTAATCTATTGACATTATGGGAGCATATTTTTAAACCTTTAGAAGGGAAACCATAATTATTGAATGAAGTATCATAATCTTGATTACCAGAACCAAACAGCCTGTCATGATATAGAACTAATACACATGAAAACAGTAATAAAATCACAACGTACATATGATAGATAATGTTAATTGTGGCCACCTGGTTTGGACACACTTGTTTAGATTGCTTATCTGCAATATCCTGTGAAGAATTAATTAAACAGTTTTCAGATATATTTACATAATTAGTGTTTTTAATAATTTTCTGTCCACAGGGTGCCCTATTTGTTTTATTTACTGAATTTAAAATATCTGAGCCGCTGCAATGCTGTGGTATGGTATTAAACATTTTTAAAGAGTTCAAACATTTTGCTTTTACAGAAATATTTGTATGATCAGTAGTTACACTGTTTTCAAGTGAAGAATGTATAGAACAAGAATTTTGTCACTGATAGGTGGTACAGTTTATACAAACACTATCTAAAACACTGTAAATATTATTAGATATAACTGTTTGTCAATGATTAATGTCATGGTTCTGGGCTTTTTCTTCTTTGCGGCAATTTTATATATTTGTACAACGATTCTGTTTATGTCCATATTCCTGGCACTGGTTACATTTTAGACTCTTGCCATGTGTACATGTTTCTGTCGTATGGTTGAGCTCACCACAGTAGAAACAAGTGTTTCGTTTTGCTGCAAGTATTGGCACAAATTTGTTAATATTATGTAGCAAAATACTGGTTCCCAATTTATTTAGATGGATATGATCCCTGGCATATAATTGAGTGTTAATCCAGTATGGATGTCCAGCTTTATGAAAAGTTAAATATTGTGGCACATAGTGAAGGTTAAGTGCTCACACATGTTAATCAGGACTTCATTTATTCTTTGTATTGGAATTTCCCTCCTGGGTGGCAGGCCTGACACAATTATTGAACAATGAGGATGACACTGTGATCTTATCTGTATAAATAGGCTCTCATAGTCTTCCTCTATTTGTTGACAGCTTCGACCATCACTGGCGTCATTTCCTCCCACTAGCAGAACAATCTTTGTGTATTTAGAAATATTTGTTCTTGCTATGTAGTCTGTAACATCATTTATTTTTGCCCCTCGGAGAGTTTTGATATCGGTTTGGTGTAGACCTCTAGTTTTGACAAATTTTAATAGAGACGATCCTATCAAAAGAGTTTTGGAGTGTGATAGTTTTTCGTTGCTTTTGTTCTGAGATATCTTTGGTGTAAATACAGGCCCTGATGTTGTCTGAATGTCATTACACTCTATGCCATTTTCTTTTCTTGGTGTTGTTTTGTTTACTTTAGCATTATTGTCACTTGAGTTTTTCAGTTGAATGTCAGGTTCATTAGTTAAATCAACTATTTCATTGTCACCTTGCATCAGTCTACAGTCTAATTTTACAGCTTCAGACTGTTCATGTAACTCTTCTGTCTGACACCCTGAAGATGTATGTGTCACGAGATCATCTGTTTGACAGCCTATTGTTCTTCGGGTACAGATATTGTAAGTTTGAGTTCCTTCATGGACAACTGCAGCAGATCTTGAATTCGAGGTTAACAGTTGAATTTTCAGTCGATTGATTTCATCCTTAAGTAGCACAATTTCACTTGTTGATTCAATTATGCTTAAATCTAGTATGCTAGCAGTTTGGCTGGTGCTACTCATGTTGCAGTTCGATCTTGGTGACGACATCGAGAACACCGTTTTTATATCTGTCTCTTCAGTTTCATTGCATGCAACAAGAAGCTTTGAAAGCCATTCCTCAGAGTCGTTACCTTGAATGTGTATTTTGCTTGTAGTTGGATACACTGTCACAGTGACATGCAATTCATTTCCCTGATAAATATTGCCATGTTGGATATTTTTATTAGTGAGACCTAAATGAAGAGAAATAATGTTTTCAATATGTGATAGTTTGTCCTGGCTTATTGTGACTGTTATACTTTGCGAGTGTCTTACAATTTGTAAATATGAGTGTTCATTCTCTTTTTGGATGTCTAAATTTGAGCAGTTACTTTGTTCTGAAAATCTTTCAAAACTTGAAGAAGTGGTTCCATTTAAAAAAGAAGAAAACCAATTTGAGCTGTTTTGTATTAAACTTTCCATTTTTTTTTTTTTATTATTATATTATTATTATTTATCCATTCTGTGCTTTCGTTATGGCCTGGCAGGAGTCAATTTGTTGAAATCTTTGATGTCAGATCAGTCCTTGAAATATGAATTAATATCTCATTATAGAGATATATGTACATCACTACAAACTAGTACCAGATGTTGGTCAGTCATTAATACAAACTTAGTATGAAGTATGGTCAGATTTTCCACAGCAGGTGGTCCTATACACTGTGTGAAATATTGCCAACAAAGTCCTTGTTTCAGTATATCCCAGCAGGGGTTCACCAATGTTTACACTGAATTGTGTAGTTTTCCACAAAAAGCATGTTTAAAAAGCACTTTTTTTACTTAAGATTCTGAAATCCTTTTACAACACAGTATAAGCTCCAAAAGGATATAATAATGTTTTATCTATAATCCAGTAGTATCAGTAAAATTTCACAACATTTGGAGAGCTCCATAATGCATGACCTCTCACTTTGACCTCTCACATAACTAGTTAGAAATAAAGACACTGTACGCCGGACTGAACAACACGCATTCCTAGCGCACAACAAGTTGTCTGCGTGAATACAGAAACTGTACGCCGGATTGAACAAAAAGGCATGCCCAGCGCACAACAAGTTGTCTGCGTGAATAAAGAAACTGTACGCTGGATTGAACAACACGCATGCCTAGCGCACAACAAGTTGTCTGCGTGAATAAAGAAACTGTACGCCGGATTGAACAAAACGCATGCCTAGCGCACAACACTGCGTGAATAAAGAAACTGTACGCCGGATTGAACAACATGCATGCCTAGCGCACAACAACCGTATAACCAGCGGACTTGCACTGTCTGTCGGATTGAACGGATCTTGCCTGCGATGGCACGCATTCAACGAGCAAGGAAAGAACCCATGCGAAACGAGACGAACATATTGAAAAAAATTTGGTCTCCGTCGATAGACATCTGCGTCATGTATCGACCAGATCAACCTGCACTGTCCGCGTAGACTGATCCGGCCGACACATTCCGTCTTCGGGGGATAGATGTATAGAGTAGTTATTCCTGAAACAGAAAATCCACAGGAGGCGAAAAGTGTCTATCCGGGTAGGCCTGTGTGACATTCTTAGGCTGATTTTCTCACGAGACGGCCTACATATTGATTATTGCAAAGCTACGCCCCTGATGACGGCCGTTACGGTGTTCGCTTAATGTCCCGTATGTGTCCGATGAGAGTGCGTTTTCCGCTCCATATCCAGTCTACTTCCGGTCGAGACAGCCTTTACTGAATGAATGTATAGTGTTTTATGGCGCATCAACAGCTAAGGTCATTTAATGAGAGCCTTGAGTAGCAACGGAGACGATTTTCACCATGCGATATTATTTATTTATATCCGTCTGACGTTCGTTTACGCTACAGAGCATGGTGGGACAGCAACGTTGAAACGTGAGACTTTTGGTTTTAGCACTGTCCCTTTATTAGGGTGATATTCGTCTTTGAAACCTCCGGAACTAGAATAGAAAATTACGACAAATAACAGCATACTTATTGATTTGAAACATTATGGCAAAAGGAGAAATAGCAATGTTTTCTTAAATATTTTGACAATCGCAAAAATAGTAAATTCTACTTTTTTGTCATTTTTGTTTTCAAATGACTGAGACGCGTCGACTATGTTTGCATTTGGAAAAGAGTTAATCGTCTTTGTGTCCATCTTAAAGCTACGTTAGTCGTGTCTACCGGTGTATTACTTGTAAAGTTGTTAAAAGCATTTGTATTTACTTATAACAAATAAAATTCTGTATTCTGTATTCTGTATTCTGTATTCAATAATACAGTGTAAAGGACACAACTTCATCTTTAACACTATTTCACATCTATACTGTTTGCAAGCTGTTGTGCTGTGCACATTTGCATTTATTATACTGTCCTTTAGCATATATTGATATGTGCTTTGATTTCAAAATGTAAATGATCAATAAATGTTCTTTGGTAGTGTGAAGCTTCATAGTCCCCATTGTGCATTCCTCTGTTTCTTGACCATTTACATATATTATGGACACAACAAACAATAATCTTTATATTAATATATATGTGAATATATCGAGGGCTTGGCGAGAAACGGTTGTAACTAAAATTGGTATTTTTTTTACCAAGGTTAATCACCTCGCCATTAAGTCTTTATAAGCGTTAACTATTTTTTCTTGGTGAACAATGGAAATGTAGGTGACATTGCTCATTCTGAGCAATGGCATCTAAATTTGCATTGTTTTACAAACGGGTCAAAATTGCTCCTAAACCAGGGTTTTCAAAATAGATTTATAGTTACAACCGTTTCACGCCAAGCCCTCGATATGGTATGTTGTATTACTGACTTGATGCCTTTATTTACAAAGATAGATTTTCTCAAAATATGGAAAATCTCTATAATTGAATGGATAACCTATGACTAAAAGTGGAAAACATAGTGGCAAAAGGAGAAATTGCTCGTTTTGAGCAATTTCTTCTCTTGTCACTATGTTTTCAAAAAGCCCTCTGCTGCTGAGGCGTCAGAAAGCGTCTATATGCGTGAAGGGGTTAATGACTTGAGGCCTTTATTTACAAAGATAGATTTTTCTCTCGATAATTTCTTAAAGTACTCTGCAATCCTCTAGCATAAAAATATTTTATAAAAAGCTATTTAAATATTTTATATTTCAAGCATATTTTCTGCTTTTGCAGTGGATTAGTGGATATTGGTATACTCAAGCCAGATATGTAGCGTGTAGCTATTCCGGATCCAAGGACTTCTCAGACCATCATATGTCAAGTTCCATAAAAGGTGGTGTCTTAAAACATCATGCGGTACATAGGTAAGTATTCATGTACATAAAGTCGATATTCTGAATGGACTATTTACGATGGTTTAAAGGTGCTGAACTCCAGAAAATAGATATTATAGTCAAAGTTTTAAAACAGTTAAAAAGTTGTCTTCAACTATTAGAATCATATTTCTGTGATTGAATAATAATTTCACTTTCCAGTGCCATAAACATCTAAACATTGATCGTTTATGCTTCATTTTAAATGGGTAGACATACCCAGTAAGTCAAATTGTGTACATTTTAATAACTTTTAATTGACTGCTTTTCAAAATTTACTGACAAAATAGTTTTGTACTATTTATTACTTACTTTGTTGTCACTATTAGCAATATTTGCAGAAGTTTGAACATTTCAAAATTTTGATCTCCATCTGGAGTTCGGCATCTTTAAGAGTAACGACCTAAAACTATTAGTATACAGCGTGTTTTAGAAACTGCTGCTGTGCTGTTTTCTTGATAAGTTTAATCACTGTCCTGCTTTTCATACTTAAACTAAGTATAACAATTCAATTTCAAAACTGGAAAAAAAGAGAGAGAAGAATTTTGCATACTCGAGAGTTCCCTCGAATCCGTTGATATGTCAAAGCCTTTTTATGGCTCTCTTCCGACTTCCAGTTATCGTAAGTCCACTGTACTTATATAAAGAAGATTGAAGGTGACATTTTGATACAGATAAGAAACAATAGTGGAATAAACAAGACTGCCTATTTCAAGCAAGTACATGTACATCTTGAGAAAGAATGTTCCTATATGTCGTCTGCTGCCTTGGTCGGCCAACTATCATCTTTATCAGGGGGGAATTGTGAGGGGGAATCGTCAGGGGAAATTGTCAGCATTACGCAGTCTATCGTGATAACTGAAGATGATCCAAGTATTGGTTGTATCACAAGGAGAGAAACGCATGCAGCCAGTCCGGCGCTCGAATCCGGGACCTCTCGCTTTCAGGGCGAATACTTTACCAACTGAGCTAACCGGGCCCCAACATGCAATCCCTCCAATTGTGTACACGTTCGACCCGAAACAGTCGGATGCTCATGTATTATGTACACTTATGTACACTTATGTACACTTATGTACACTTATGTACAGCCATGTACACTTATGTACACGTATGTGCAATCATGTACACTTATGTATTCTCAATATACACTTATATACACTTATGTACGATTATATACACTTATGTACACTCATGTACACTTATGTACACTTATTACACTCATGCACACTCATGTACTCTCATGTACACGTATGTACACGTATTTACATGTATATACACTTAAGTACAATTATGTACATGTATGTACACTTATGTACTCTCATGTACACGTATGTACACTCATGTACACGTATGTACACTTATATACACTTATGTACACTTATGTACACGTATGTACACGTATGTACACGTATGTACACTTATATACACTTATATAGACTTATGTACACTTTCTCTTGTACACTCTCTTTCAACACCAAGCAGTCATATACTAATCCTATCCAACATATTCAGTCAAAACCCGTACTAAAGACAACTTTTGTATTGCAATTTGCTGTCTATAGCAACAACACTTTTAATTTCCCAATAACTTATTTTCTGTGTATATGACCCATAAATGAAAGACCAATTGTGAACAAAGACCAGATTGTTCGCTTCGCATGTGTGGTGTTTAAACACAGGCTCCAATTCCACCAACATTACTTAGAGATAAGTATTACTTTAATACTTAAAGGCATATTTCATCAGTTTTGTTTGCCTTATGAAATTGCTTAAATATTTAATTTCTTAACAAGTAATGTTAGTCAGCAAGGTAAATATTTATATCAACTTGTTATTCAATTAAAAACATCACACCATTCATGATTTACAAAATATTAGGGAAATAAAAATGACGAAATATGCTTTTAAGTATTTAAGTATGACTTAACGCTAAGCAGATGTGTTGGAATTGGACCCAGGTTGGACTGTACATTGCTTTTTACTTATCAGCATCAGACGTCTTTTGGCGAAAAAGACAAAAATGCTAATAATGAACATTTCTTCATTTGATACA
The DNA here is from genome assembly GCA_031761405.1 of Serripes groenlandicus. Taxonomy (NCBI): domain Eukaryota; kingdom Metazoa; phylum Mollusca; class Bivalvia; order Cardiida; family Cardiidae; genus Serripes; species Serripes groenlandicus. The sequence continues at coordinate 11,650,578 of JASEVX010000012.1, forward strand.
ATGTTTTCAGCTGTATGTGTTTCATATTTATATCGTTGGTTGCAGATTCGGTCTTATGCTGGTAATGGTTAAAAAAAATATCATAAATATTTCAGAGCCAATGATATATGTACAGAGGCAATTTACCGGCTGAACTTCACGAATAGAAATGGTGTATTCACAGTAAAGGACCAATTTGGTGAGAATACATTTTAGGTTGAAAACTAGATTACAAGTGAGCCGTCCCTCGAAAAAACAAAACATTGTGGACTGGATGTTGATAAGGTCGTTTGATGCAGATTTGTTGTATCCGGAAAAGAATTAATGACTGAAATAATTGATTAACATAAACTCTTTCCCACGTGTAACGATTATGCAGCAGACTGCTACATGTTCTCAGCCATTTTGTAAACATTCGCGGATGGATACACAAATAGTTATTCGGTCATGTTATATTACACGTATCACATATAAAGAAATACGTACTGGGTATATTACATCGGATACAAGCACCGAATCACTATTTGAGTATTCATCCGCGAATATTTACAACATGGCTCAGAAGGTGTATCCGGTAAACACAAACGTCACGATAGATAAAAAAGTAAAGGTACCATTATCGGTCATAGAAATATATTTTTGTGGGATTAGTTAACAGTCTATTCAGCATTACATGTTGCGACTATTTTCTGACAGCGAAAAAACGTTTTTCTTCTAGAGTTTCGTCATGTGATAAAAAGAATCTGACATTCGTTGTAATTTGATAATGTTTTATTAAACTCATGCAAGACATTTGTTATTAAGCTCACCAAAGGCCCGTTTAATAACAAATTTCTTGAACTCGTTCAATAAAACTTTATATAAAATGACAACTCATGTCAGATCCTATATATATGTAAGTTAAATGTAAATGTTATTACCATACGTGTAAATGTAAACAAATATTTATTTTGTATTTAACAATAAATATACTCAACATTTTTAAAAATGTCAGGGTCCTTGGTTTGAAATAGATTTATAAATGTGTTTAATATACGCAAGCTATTTTTAACCTTACTTCCACTTTTAAGACATTACACTTTGCCACCCTCAGATTCGCTTAAAAGCAGACGACTATTTAAAATAACTTATCGTGTAAACCAATCTCATTTACACCAGAGCTAAACTTTGCTTGCTCGTATATAGATCTGATGAATGCGCCATACAGGCACTTTGCGTACGCCTATCAAATGGTCGCTTACCAATTAATTCGACTTAAAACAGGTAACATAGCCTATAAGATTACAGGATATAGAGAAGCGGTGATTGTCGAGTGTTCCGATTATATAGCACGGACGTTTGTTGTATCGTGCAATTACATTGGAGATAATAAAATAAACGACCACGTGCTCATGAGTATTTAAGTGTGTAAAAGGTCATATCGAGACGACCCTGTATGTGGTGTAGTCAGGTCCAATATATTTCTATCTATTTATTTATTGGGGTTTTACGCCGCTTTCAACATTATTTCAGTTATATCACGGCGACAGTTCACTTATTCATGATCCCTGAGTAAACAAACCAGTACTAGGCTAGAAAATGTGCATTGCCCAAGGGCACCCCACCATGACCGAAGTGCCGCGACTGGGGATCGAACCCGGGACACCCGGTTTCGAAATCCCCGACGCTAACCACTAGACCGCAGCGGATTCCTCAGATCCAATATACGTAAGGCGAAGTATTTTGGTCTGATTGTATTGAGATTGCAGGTGAACAGCACTGTAGCAACAGTATACTAGTTTCTATTATGATTTCAGGCGGCATGCTTTCAGGCGACCACATTTCTGTAGTGCACAACGAAAAAAAAGGTTACGACATTGCCTGGGGCTGCACTAAAAAAGACTGTGCAGTTGACAAATGTGAAGACCCATGGGTCAACTTTAAAACCAGAGACAGAAAGCCGAGTCAGCATGTTTTGGATTGCGTACAGAATGACCTAGTACGTCTATGGGACATGCGTATTCATGAAATGACGATTATGCCACAAACAAACCGTACGTACTGCTTGTAACCCCTTTCTCGCATACAATAAAATACAATACAATATAATACGATACAATACAATACAACACAATATATTTTATTACATTTAAGCACATTTGCCTATAGTAAATAACAAACAAGTATGTACAATTTACAAAACGTAATCCCTTTACGAGAAGCAAAAATAAAATAAACGCATCAATGTTGCCGGAAATCTATACTGCAGTTATACATAACACTTACATTATTGTAGTTGAAAAAACGGTTACCAACTGATGCGCGTATTCGAACATCAGGGGTGGGTCAAGTGAAAATGTATCAAAACTTGCATTTTTTTGTCAACAAAGTGAATGTACTTCATTGAAATATAATTGAAGCCTTTCATTGTTTATGATCATGGGCTAAGTCTATGTGGCAAAGCAGCCAGTTGCTTGGGAAGATTGTTGTGTTGAGTACTGTTGAGAACCAGGAAATGCATGAGTAGGTGAACTGGCTGCCGTGATATAACTGAGAAATTGTTAAAAACGGCGTTAAACCCAATCAATCAATCAATCAATCAATCAATTGTTTATGATCAATCTCCATTCCAAGGTAGGTTGACCATACACACAGTCAACTAATTATTGATCATAAACGGTAATGGAAATGAGTAATCTTACAAATCATTAGTCTTAGTATGTATACAGTGCTTTCATTAAGGAATAATTATAAGATTTGTGAATTCCACATTCACTTTTCAAGATGTTTGTCAGAATATTTCAATTTTATTATTTATCAATAAAATCACAAAACAGACAATTTAGGATTTACATGCAATAGCACGTCATTTTACCTTTCCCCTATTAAGTCAACATTGGACACCCTTTGCAGCAATCTTCTTTTAAAACAATGAGAAAAGGGTTAAATCACTGAACACATGATCTTTTTTCATTTTCTCAAAATGATATTAACTTGGCATCCTGATTATATAAAATAAAATATCAGCTAAACAGTTAAATCTTATTGAAAGTGTTGTATAAATTTCGAACATAAACTGAACACTACAACATGTTAATTTATTGTAATTTTTTCCTTCCCTTTTTTATAATGAAAATAACAAACTACTCATGTTTTAAAATGATATCATGATGAGCGCCCTTGTGTCAATGATTGCATAACAATATGCAGACCGCAAGCAAAATGCCTGTAGGAAATCTAATGACACATTTAAAATTGTCAAGGACGAAATAATTTTCTACGAAAGACCCTAGTCGTGAACCAATTCTTCTTCGCAGAGTTATCGTTCTTTACACTCTCTTTATAGGCATTCAAATTCATTTTTCTATTAAAACCAGTTTTATCTCAGATTGTTCTTCTCTTTATTTGTTTCGAACCAAACAAACATTTTAAATCACCTATAATAACTATTTATAAGTGAGTGTACAAAACGGCTCTCTGCAATGGAGATTGATCTACGCAGTCGGGTATGCGCTAGTCACGTGATCAACAGTTTTAGTTTAGAAACAGCTCATATTTTAGATATACATGGATAAACAATATAAGATGCATCATTCACAAATCAAGACATCTCTTTGAACATGAAAATAACATTCAGTAAATTGTAATTGCTATTAAAAGGAGAATTCGACGTGATTTTTAGCTCGATATTGACACATAACAGTCTGCTGCAAGTCTAGTAGGGACTTTTTTGTCTTCGTAAATAAAACAAAAAAATATAAATGCGAGTCAAAATAAAGAAACTGCAAATATCTAAAACATCGGAATATTTATTTCATTTTAAATGTGTCATAACTTAGTGTTTTTAAACAAACGCAATTGTGATATGTTCAAGACATTTAAAAAAAATAATCTAATAATAACTCGTCCTCCCATGTCATTTCTGAAAAGCTATTAAAAATATAGGTCGCGGGCTTCTGCCCTGCGACTAATGAGAGGCGATACCGTCCAGGTTCTGCATGAACAATAACATCACGTGTTCATTTCTTGGTATTTAATATCCCTTTACATATTTGTATATATATCCTTTCTATCTCTTTGGACTTAAGACATCCCCAAATCTCTGCACAATAAGTTAAGTAATTGTACGACACTTCATTAATAGCAAATTAATTATCTAAATATGTTTTACAAATATGTTATTTGTATTTACTAACATGCCGAGTTTAACTAAAAGCTGAACTAAAGTAATGTTATAATTATTAACATACTTACACACAAACAAAACCAATATGTATCAACATTTAGTCAAATATATGCAATTAAAACCCCTAGGAACGTATAAGAAATAAATGAAATAAATTCCAGCTGTAAGCATTTAAAAGGATAAGGGTTAGGTCTCGTGTTATGTAATAGTAAACAACTTATCATTGGCTTATAAAGATATTTGGCTGACATCACTTTATTCTTTATTTTTCAGCGTGCTAACACATCACATACAACCATGACGACAGAAAGCAAAAGAGAAACAAACGACCCTAAACTCTCTATGCTTACAGTTATGTCACGACTTTCGACATTCAGTGGTTCCTGAAAGGCAATACAATTTTGAACTTTCTCTAGTTGTCAGTTCTCTCTAAAGGTCTGTACTTTATATAAGAGTGCTTGAATTCTCAGATGAAGCAAATGAACATTGTGCTGATTAAACTTGTCATCGACGACTGGTTACTGGAAGTCGTATGCAAGCTACCGTAATTGATCAGTCGCCGAGGGGTTGGCAAACATTGGCAATATGTGTCCGACCTTCTTATGTTAAACATATCGATGGCTTCATGCAAAACGGTTGTAACTACATATGGTAACAATATGTAGTTACACTCGTTTTGCATGAATCTTACTATGTATGTGATCTTTCTTTCGTGTTTACACCTGCAGCGTTCATCAACGTATCATGTCTTAATCTACGTCTGCCATCATGAGAGGTCGCTACAAAGTTGTCTATACTCGATAACATCGTGCAGAACATTTTCCGGCAACTTTTCTGTTTGTTTAAAAGTGTTTTTGCCGTTTTCTACAGTATTTGAGTTATATCACTGTGCTTCATGGGGGGAAATATACCAGTATAACCTGTATGATTTATCGAATGCACCAGGTGTAATGTTCTGCTATCCCTACAACCTTCAATGTCAAGGCAGGAAGCCATTACAACGATTTAAAAAGTCTTTGGTATGACCTTACAATGGATCACGTTTGGGCTCCTGCTCCTATGACGGACACTCTTTTATTTTAACCATGGAAAATGTGCAAACATACAGTTGCTGGTCTTTAATTGTCGTTCAATACAAGAAGTCGATGACAAGCCGCTGACATGTGTATCAATCGGCGACCGGATGACGACGACAGTTTTATGAGCAGTTGCAGATGGTAAACGAATGGTAATCGAATGGTAAACTAATGTTAAACTAGGTAAACTAATGGTAAATTAATGCTCGCCAAACATTGGTCAAACCAATAACCAACCGGTTGCCAACTTACATCATATGAATTTTTGAGAATTGTGTTAATTTGCTTTTACTAGAAGTTACAAATGGTCGCCGCATTTCGTTGGGTTCTTTGACTGTTAAATGTGTCGTCAAAAGTTGAATAACGTGGTTGCCGTCGTGCGGGGTTATTTCCCCCTTCATCACCCCGATATATCTATAAAATAATCACTCATTAAAACCTTCTTTTCAACTGCCAAAATCATGGTTGATAGTTGATGTTGCCAGTTTTCCTTACCCTCTAAAAGAAACCAAGCCATATTTCTCACGTGAGGCATGCATGGATAATTGACCTTCGACTTTTTTTAAATCCTCGTATATTTCCGATTTGTAAAAATAAACAACGAGGTAACATGGTTTAACCCTTTCTCACTTGTATTTACATTTTGATGAATCTGTAGAATACGACTTTTGAAAAAATTGTGGCTAAAGGAGAACTTACTCACAATGAATGAGGAATGTCTTCACTTGCCACAGTGTTTTAAACTCTATTCAGAAAATATTGGTTCTCTCTTCTAGAGACCCTTAAAGTCGGTCTTCGTTTCTGTCCGTTTGTTTGTAAAATGTTTGGTTGTTTGTTTGTGGCAAGCGTAGCGCCAAAACTATTCAACGGATTTCGACCAAACTTGGTAGGGATGAAGGGTCTTGGCTCTAGTTGTTCCTTTTGTAGTATGGTTGCCATAGAAACCACCGTTGCTATGGAAACGGGCGAAAACTATCTCCTCCCACAGTTTTTCGAATTTAGAAACCACTCGGTGTGCGTTGTGTCAGTTGCTACATCGAATGGTCGTCCCGATTTTTGATCCGTCTCTTCGTTTTTTTAATATTTGAGTTGCTGTAAGGGGTACCATTTCCGCGGAAAACACAGACACGTCAAAACTAAATATATCGACACAAAAATAAATGGTTTCCTATTACCTGATCGCTGATTGGCATTTCCGCGGAAAACACAGACACGTCAAAACTAAATATATCGACACAAAAAGAAATGATTTCCTATTACCTGATCGCTGATTGGCTAAAAATCCGGACACGACCAAATATCGACCAACCAGAGAGCACTTCAAATAGCCATTACAACTTCCGTTTCCCGTACTTTTACACGAGGAGAAGAAATATTCAAGTGAATTTGACGCTGTTCTCGCGACATCTCGATAGCTTGTTTCATTATTCGTGCGGTGTCGTGAGAGTAGAGACAAGAGAGAACCATCGTCGCAGTATGCTTGTACTACTAGTTTTGAGTATAGAAATTTACCATACCTTTGTCAAGATGTTTCCAAAGTTGTCTGCCTCAGATGTGTTGGTTATGGGAAAGGGATACATTTTAACCTGATCGCAAACACGTTTAGGCACCATTTGCTGTTATACTATTAAGCTATTGTCTTCATGAGTCAGTTGGTTGTTCTTTTAACCCTTTCCCTCATATATACTCTTTCTGACGCCTCTGCAGCAGACGGCTTTTTGAAAGCATTGTAACAAAAGAAGAAATTGCTCAAAACGAGCAATTTCTCCTTTTGACACAATGTTTTCCACTTTTAAAAGCTATGTTTTCCATAGGTTATCCATTCAATTATAGAGATTTTCTATTTTTTGACAAAATATGTTCAAAGTCGTCTGCTGCAGAATTGTCGTATGAGGGAAAGAGTTAATCGTGATTTACGCCTCTTTCAATACAATTCTAGTTATATATATATATATATATATATATATATAAAGGCGCTTTCGGGGAAAGTTACCAGTACTACTTGTCCATTCATCCCCACAATCATGAGTACCAATGAGTGAAACTAATTTTTAAATGTTGTTTGTACCAAGCCGGGGATCGCACCCGCGACCTACCACACCCAAGGAGGTCGCTCTACCACTAAACTATCGAGGCGGTCCTCGGTTGCTTTAAAAACAGAGTCGTCTGCTGCAGATTTGTTATATTTGGGGAAGACCTAACGTAATTGTCCTAGTGATTATGTATATTTGGGGATAATAACAACTTCCGGTGACTTACAACTGTGGAATGTGTCTGAATTACACTATAATTAACCCTTTCACAGTCACAATACATCTGCAGCAGACGACTCAAATGTGCTGAACTCCGGATAATAAATAGTATAGTCAAAGTTTTAAAACTGTTTAAAAGTTGTCTTGAGTAATAATATCACTTTCAAGTACATTAGACATCTAAATATTGATCGTTTATGCTTCATTTTTACTGGTTAGACATATACCCATTAATCCAAATTTCTCTCTCTCTCTCTCTCTCTCTCTCTCTCTCTCTCTCTCTCTCTCTCTCTCTCTCTCTCTCTCTCTCTCTCTCTCTCTCTCTCTCTCTCTCTCTCTCTCTCTCTCTCTCTCTCTCTCTCTCTCTCTCTCTCTCTCTCTCTCTCTCTCTCTCTCTCTCTCTCTCTCTCTATTCTCTTTCTCTCTCTTGCTTCCGTTTATTTATGGGTTATTTCCTCTGTTGATACCTATACCTAACGATTTTGTAGGCGACAATTCGATGCGCTGACGCGAAGATTAATCTTGGACGACATCATCAGATAAATAAGAGCGATTACTATTGCTGCGAAGTTAAGGTAATGCCTTACTGAGATTGTTAAATAACATGTACTAAGTAACATCGACAAGGTTTTTCTTAAGATTATGACAGAGGTCAAGCCAAACCCACACGTACATACTTTTGGGATAGGCATAACTATTTTTACTTTTACTGAAGCAGAACATTTCCATATGTCATAAAAGCTTCCAATATTTACCTCCATTTTGTATTTTGTGTAATGGCGTCACACTCCAGCAATTACGTTAAGCGAATGTTCGTAAAGTCACCGGAACCAGCAAAACTGCAAGGCACGAATCTAGCCTGGTTGTACCATTCACTTTGAGCATACTGTAATATAGTTTCATTGACCGTTGATCTAGCTGTACTAAGGCTGTTAATAATGTTATTTAATGAAGAGTATGTTGATAGATACCATTTCAATATAGTGTATTGTGTTACATCATCATCATCATTAGCATCATTAATATTAATACTATTATTATTGCTTATTAATATCATTAATATATCTATTATTATCATAATTTATATTATCATCATCACCTATATCATTATTATAATCAATATAATTTTTAGCAAGGGGCTCGTTAGAGCCAATTGGCTTTAGTAGGCGAAATCCGAAGACACTCATCATTTTGAGACTGGAATCTAGACTTGCGTTTTACAATTTCTGCATTAAATTACTTCACATCTGTCTTTCGGGTTCAGAGAGATATCTTGGTAGTTGCAGATCGTATATAATGTCAATGAAAGTGATTGATCTGTGGAATACTTTTTAATAATAACTTATACCAATGACGGTCCTTTCGTACCACCAAAACGTTCCTGTCTAAAAATCAAAATGAGGTAACTTATTAGGATATCGACCGGAAAATTGGTTTGATTTGGTATCACTTAAGCAATAGAAAGATCTCCAAAGTCATTTGCTTTTAAATTGTATGAATAACACAATTGAGAATTAAAATGTATTTCTACGCTTTAAACATACTTGATCGCGCGTAAAGTTCATGGGTGATTCGCAAATATTGTAAATCGAGTGGAATAAAGGCAGCCTTTCGAGACCGACTCAAAAACAAATTCAGATAATCGAGTCACAATGATGACATATATACTCAAAAATATCTACTTATTGAAAAGATGACAAAATAAATAGTTGACAAAATATAACATATAAGGTAAATGTGTAAGTTAGCATAGGCGTCGGAATTTCCAAAAATTCTTTCAAATACTTTTCAGCGGTAACGTATATCAGAAATCTAAGTACTAGAGTATTTCATTCTAGATTCCTGAGTAAATATATTAGATTCTCAATCGAAATTAATCAAAACAACCCCATAAGATAGTCATGTTCCAGTGATACAATTATCTCAAAAAAGAATTAAAATATTTGAATGATAGCTGTTTTTTATAAAGATAAAACTCTTCAATTATAAATAATTCGCTGTCTTGTTTATCGATTTTTTAATTATTTCATATATTAACTCAATGCAATGACTGAGTACGCCTAGTGTAACATTTAACATATTGGCTTATCGCGCGGGAGGCCAGGGTTCTATTCCCGGTCTAGGAAGATTTTTCTTTATAAATACAAATATATTATAATTATCATTTTCAATTTTGTCTCATAAATTGTTTATATCAGTGATGCAATTGTCATATGACACCGCTGCAACAAATTCCTTCAAAATGCTGGGATTTTTAATGATTTCAAAAGCAAAGAATTAAAAACTTTTCACCTATGCGTTGTGAAACACTTTATGAAATTAATTAATTCGTTTGTATGATGTTTTACGTCGCTTTTAACAATATTTTAGTTATATCACGCTGACGAAAATGTAGATAACACAGGGTTTTATTTCTGCTTTGATAGTAGGATTGGACTCTTAATATATTTATCATTGTTAGGCAATTGTGATTTTGATATGACATGCATGTGTGTTAATTTCATAAAAAAACAGGCTAAAACCAGGAGGAGTGCTTAGCAGAAACTATCCAGATAGCAGATGCGCATATGTATGTAAATTTAGTATATTGATAGACCACCATACTGTGTGTACACTATTTTGCGTTCAACTCCGTTCAATATGTAGACATAACAAAGACCTATTGCAAAGGGTTTTAAGTTAGACTTTTGGGATAGGTAAATCCATGTCCAAATGTAATTTACAGTTAGCCCCTTGTGAGCACTTTCAGTGCTTTGATCTAGAATTGTTTCAACTAGATCATAAAATTAATTACATTTTTCAAAAGTTGTTTCCCTTAGACCATTGCAGGATAGGTAAGCTAAGACACTTTTATGATCCGACTTCAGAAATGTAATGGTCTAAGGGGAAACAACGCCTGCGTCTGATGAATTTCATTTTCAAAAATTGTCCCCTTTAGACCATTGTAGGATAGCTTAGCTAAGACGCTTGTTTTTGTTCTATGTATTTTATGTAAGGCTCTTATATTTCATGGTCAAGGGGAAATAACTCTTGTTTCTTATTTATATATTTCATTTTCTAAAGTTGTTTCCCTTAGATCAAAAACAAATAACATTTGTCAAAAGTTGTCTCCATTAGACTAGTGCAGGGCAGCTGAGCTAAGACGGCGTTTTCATTTTCTAAAGTTATTTCCCTTAGACCATACAATTGATATCATTTTTCAAAAGTTGTCTCCCTTAGACCATTGAAGACTAATTTCAGAAATTGAATGGCCATGTGGAAATAACTCGTGCTTCATATATATTTCATGATCTTTAGACTTTGACTATAAAATTAATATTATTTTTCAAAAGATATCTTCCTAAGACCATTGTAGGATAGCCTTCCTAGGACGGTCGTTCTTATAGTTTGTTAATGTTATAGTCTAGGGGAAACAACTCGTGCTTCTGATATATTTCGTTTTCTAGAGTTTTTCCCCTAGACCATAAAATTAATTACATTTTTCAAAAGTTGTCTACCTTAGACCATTGCAGACTAAGACGGTCCTTTTTGTATTTTAATGATTTTATAATCTACGGGAAATAACTCCTAGACCATAAAATTAATATCATTTTTCAAAATTTGTCTCCCTTAGACCATTGCAGGATAGGTTAGCTAAGACGCTTGTTTTGGGCCTTTGTATTTTTATGTAAAGCGCTTATATGATCCGACTTCAGAAATGTAATGGTCTAATGAAAATAACTCATGAATTTCATTTTCTAAATTTGTTTCCATTAGACCATTAAATTAATTACAATTTCCAAAAGTTGTCTCCTTTAAACCATTGCAGGATAACTTAGCTAAGACGCTTGCTTTTGCTCCTTGTATTTTATGTAAGGCTCTTATATTTCATGGTCAAGGGGAAATAACTCTTATATATAATTCATTTTCTAAAGTTGCTTCCCTTAGACCATAAAACAAATAACATTTGTCAAAAGCTGTCCCCCTTAGACTATTGAAGGGCATCTGAGCTCAGACGGCGTTTAAATGATCCGATTTCTGAAATTATATGGTCTAGGGGAAATAACTCGTGCTTCAGATATATAACATTTTTTTAAGTTGTTTCCCTTAGACCATAACATTGATATCATTTTTCAAAAGTTGTCTACCTTAGACCGCCGTTTTTGTATTTTGATGATTTTATTGTCTAGGGGAAATAACTTGTGCTTCAGATGTATTTCATTTTCTATAGTTGTTTCACTTAGACCATAAAATTGATATCATTTTTCTAAAGATGTCTCCCTAAGACCATTGCAGAAAAGCCTTCTTAAGACGGTCGTTCTTGTAATTTAAAAATGTTATGGTCTAAGGGAAATAACTCGTGCTTCTGATATATTTCATTTTCTAGAGTTGTTTCCCCTAGTCCATAAAATTAATTCCATTTTTCAAAAGTTGTCTCCCTTAGACCATTGCAGACTAAGACGGTCGTTTTTGTATTTTAATGATAGTATTGTCTAGGGGAAATAACTCGTGCTTCTAATATATTTTATTTTCTAGAGTTGTTTCCCCTAGACCATTAAATTAATTACAATTTTCATAAGTTGTCACCTTTGAACCATTGCAGGATAGCTTAGCTAAGACGCTTGTTTTGAAATAACTCGTGTTTCTTATGTTTATTTCATTTTCTAAAGTTGTTTCCCTAAGACCATAAAACAAATACAAAGTTTCCAAAGTTGTCTCCCTTAGATCATTTCAGGGCAGCTGAGCTAAGACGGCGCTTAAATGATCCGATTACAGAAATTGAATGGTATAGAGGAAATAACTCGTGCTTCAGATATATTTCATTTGCTATAGATGTTTCCCTTAGACCATGCAATTGATATCATTTTTCATAAGATGTCTCTATATGACCATTGCTAACCTTCCTAAGATGGTCGTTCTTGTATTTTAATGATGTTATGGTCTGTGGGAAATAACTCGTGCTTCTGATGAATTTCATTTTCTAGAGTTTTTTCCCCTAGACAATACAATTAATTATAGTTTTCAAAAAGTTGTCTCCCTTAGACCATTGCAGGATGGCTTAGCTAAGACGCTTGTTCTTGCTCTTTTTATGTTATGTAAGGCTTTTATATGTTATGGTCTAGGGGAAATAAAACGTGTTTCTTATATATATTTCATTTCCTATAGTTGTTTCCCTTAAACAATAAAACAAATAACATTTGTCTAAAGTTGTAATGTTCCCACATACAACAAAACTGCAGCAGACGACTTCGAAAACATCTTGGCAAAAACACGGAGAAGATCTATAAATATAAGTATAATTACTGAAAAGAGTTGTAAACAATATGGCAAAAGAAGAAATTGCTCGTTTTGAGCAATTTCTACTTTTGTCACAATGTTTTCAAAATTCGTCTGCTGCAGAGGCGTCAGAAAGCGTCTGTACGAGAGAAAGAGTTAAAGCAATATATATATGAACCGTTCCACGAGAAAACCAGCATTATTGACTCTGCGTAATGTATCGACCCAGATCAGCCTGCGCAGTCCGGGCCGACACATTCCGTCTCAGGGGGATAGAGGTATAGAGTAATGATTCCTGAAACAGAAAATCCCCAGGAGGCGAAAAGCGTCTATCCGGGTTAGCCTTCGCAGCATGCGTAGGCTGATCCGGGTCGATACTTAATGCAGAGTCCATAATGTTGGTTTTCTCGTGGTTCGGCTCATATATATGCTTTTAGTTCAATATTATATCGCGAGACAGACGCATTTAAATGAAAACATATGGAATTAAAGAGAATAACAACATATCTTGGAATTAAAGAGAATAACAACATATCTTAGAATTAAAGAGAATAACAACATATCTTAGAGTTACAGGGAATAACAACATATCTTAGAATTAAAGAGAATAAAAAACACATATTAGAATTACAGGGAATAACAACATATCTTAGAATTAAAGAGAATAACAACACATCTTAGAATTAAAGAGAATAACAACACATCTTAGAATTAAAGAGAATAACAACATATCTTAGAATTACAGAGAATAACAACATATCTTATAATTAAACAGAATAACAACATATCTTAGAGTTACAAAGAATAACAACATATCTTAGAATTACAGATAATAACAACATATCTTAGAATTAAAGATAATAACAACATATCTTAGAATTACAGATAATATCAACTTATCTTAGAATTAAAGAGAATAACAACATATCTTAAAATTAAAGACACTTACTGATAGTAAATCGAAGTGCCTGTCCGGTGCTGGTATAACAGCCAACTTTTCCCTATTGACACAAGTCGCCGTGGCGAGCAGTGCACACAAGACAACAATCTGACACACACCCATTGTACTTGTTCAGTGAAACAATGATACTGGGTCCGACTTCTGTTCATGTTAACCGACACTCATCATGGTGTATATGTACCGTACCCCTGGGTGCAGTTAAAAAGGCCCGTGAAAGAGGCCAATGAAAGAGGCCCAAACCATATAACAAAACATACAATGAAGCAAAAGCGAGGCTCATACTCAGCATTGTATAACAAGAGCATTCTCTGTCTTAATACTTGGCTTCCTCCAAAAACTATTGGCGAAAATCTTATGTAATATAAAGTACTGCCCGCATACTTTTTATTAAATGTGATGATAATTTGATGGCTACATTTAGGTCATTTTTACATGAAACAGTAAAATAGAGTCGGTGGATCTGTTAAATGAACAATCAGCGCCTTTATATGACATTTAATTAGATCGATTTCAGACTGATTGATTGACTTTTAATTAGTCTTCATTATCATAATTTACTCCTAAAACTACAAAAATGTTTCTTAAAAGTTAACATTGACTTTGGTTGAGACAATACGTATTCCATTTCAATTGTCAAGTTGGTAAACAAAATACGTCAGTTCTGTCGAAAACTCTATCAAATCTAAAACTAGGAAGTTGGGGAAAAGTTATTAAATACAAAACATATTACAGAGTTTTTCTTTACAATAATAATGTTGGTTGCTCCCTTTTCGACTTATGTTGGTTGCTCCCTTTTCGACTACGTCACCCCATGGTACAAAATTAATACCTATTCCATACTGAAACCGCGCTTCCACGCGGCGTCAATAAGCACTTTATGCTACTATCTATCCATGTGCATATCAATCTAAATTTAAACAATTGCACGAAGTAATCGATGCGCATTCTCATACATGTATACATACAGAAACTAGGCTTAAGTAATTTGAGCAGATCTGGTTCTACACTAGGGTGGAAGTCGTTATCAAATGATAGAAGACAATAGATGGGCTATCTGAAGCAGAATACTTTCAGCGGTCTTGGTACAGTATGTCTACGGTAAGTGATGCTTTAATCTCAGTACATAGGGTGGACGTCGCTATAATTTATATCCTCTATTTATATAAATGGACCTTCAGGCATATGCCTAGTGCTTAGTGTATGATCAGTCGAGCCATTATATATGTCTGATTACTGTTGTTTCTTTTATTTCTTGATTAGATAATGGTTTATGGCAAATGGTGCAGATCTTGGTCTCCGATTGTGCGTTTTTACAGGCTGATACGGAAGTGAAGGTAAACCATCCAGCCAGCCAAGTAGTCCCTACAATACCCGTATTTGCCTAGATATGAAAGTATACCATCACTAGACTGAATTGAATATGTGGCAATACGTAGAAATTCATTGTAAATATGTATAGGACCCACTGAAACTGTTTGATTTGATCACTTTTGGCATTGTAACCTGAATCTAAAACTAAATAACGTGGAATTGATTGATATAGTGATTAGGGTTTAACGCCGTTTTCAACAATTTTTCAGGCATATCACGGCGACCAGTTCACCTACTCATGCATTTCCTGGTTTTCCCACACCAGTACAAAACACAACCTACATTCCAAGCAACTGGCTGCTTTTCCACATAAACTCTTAAACAGGCCATCGGTGAAATACGGATGACCGCATGTCACCGTGACATTTGTCAAACGTCGGAAAGAATGTTGGCCGAGCTGGGATTCGAACTCAAAACCCTGAATTAACAGCCCGCGTGGAAAACCAATATTGACCGAGCCCACTTGTGTGCAAAATTATTAGAACAATTTTTGCGGTGGGATTTCTTTCTCATATAAAACATGGCCTCAATTTATTTGTGATTGTTTTAAAGCTGAGGGGTAACTTTTTGCGATGGTAAAGGGTGTTATACTTGTAAACATTAAAGAAAGTGTGGCGAATGAGGTTTATAGTTTCGAATTCTTTATCTTTGACCAAGGTCCTAAATTGCGTTCGGACCAAACTGTCTTACAACTGGAATGATATGATCGTTAAATATGATACAAAATGTATTTATTGAGCCGTCCCGCGAGAAAACCAACATTATGGCCTCTGCGTAATGTATCGTCCGGGTCGATACTTTACGAAGAGTCCAGAATGTTGATTTTGTTTTCGCGGGACGTGCTCATATGTAAATTACATTGCATTAAGCCAGTTACATCCGAAATATGGGAAAGACAGAAAAATAGATACAAAAGACCAATGAGTAACTAACACACTTAAGAGAACAAAACTAAACAAAAGCAGCGTGCTAAATGACCTGTAAAACATTATACATTCATAAAAAAGCAAAAACACCTTGAGTTGAATACTCATTTAAGGCAGTATACATACACGGTGGACGGCGGTATAGTATAGACCTAGAAAGAATGTTCGAGCCATCTTGATTGGTCTAAAACATGGTAACCTTAGTGCACTGTAGATTGAGCAGTACAACGTAGGGTCACACATCATCTAACATATTATCAAGTAAACGTAACTTTTCAATTAAGAGTGCTGCGGGGTATTCCATCTACATAGTTGTGACCTCTTTTTTCGAATATCTGTTATATCAGAAGAGCACTATAGGACCATGATTTTGCTCGTCTTGAATGATATTTCAAAAAATAACCGACCCTGTATCAATCATGCCAAGCAATGCTTAAGGTGATTAATTGATACATTCAAGATATATAAAAAGAAGATTAACTCGTGAATAGGCACATCGATATACACTGCCTCTAAATACTGTGTATATAACTGTCCAATCGCCTTCTTGAGATGAACTATATATACACACATTAAGTTCATTGTTTGAATCGTTTATGTCATGCCTTATTGTATTGAATAGAATATGTTTAAACTAAACTAAATAGTTTGCTCGAAATCAGCAACGCCGATGGTCATCTTGCACCTACCAATGCATTCGGAATACCTCGGTGATGAATGCTTCACCAATCTCGGATGTATCAAGTAAGCCGCCATTGTGACTATTTTCAGTCACATGATCTAAAGGGACGATGAAGGATTACGGAATTATCCGAGGAGTTCCGAATGCTACCAGCAACGTCATTCTGCTTCTAGACCTGGTAACTCAGTCGATAGCGACGCGAGCTGTCAATCCAGGAGCTGTGATGTCGAATCCCATTTCAGCCAACATTATTTCTGGTGTTTGACAACTGCCAATGCGACAAGCGTCATTCGTCCTCTACAACTGGGCTAAAAGTATATCTGGAAAAGCGGTAAGTTACTTGGAAAGACTTGCTACGTGGAGTACTGTTGTAAGAAAGGCATGAAACACAAGGATAGGAGAACTGGTAGCCCTGATAAGATTTTTTTTTTTTTAAAATTGGCGTTAATTCAAAATCAATTATTCATTTGTGATATGTATAGTGCAGTTATTGTTTAGGATAAAAGAAGTAAAGTTTAAGTTTAGACCTGAAATCAGAATACGTCAGAACACAATTGAGGCCAGTAAAGAGCTGGTTCATCGTCAGGAGTTTTGCGTGAATGTTTTACGCATTGAATATATATTTTTGTTTTACCTAATAACTTATTTGACGAAATTGAATACAAATATAAGATTAGACAATACACATATATATAACCGCATTTCATAAGTTTTATTAAACGAAACACAAAAAGAAAATCGGGTTTTCGCGGTCGG
The DNA here is from genome assembly GCA_031761405.1 of Serripes groenlandicus. NCBI lineage: Eukaryota > Metazoa > Mollusca > Bivalvia > Cardiida > Cardiidae > Serripes > Serripes groenlandicus. Next base: position 11,668,002 of record JASEVX010000012.1, read on the forward strand.
TCAGAAAATACTCCCAACATGTAACACTTAATAAACTGTTAACTAATCACAAAAAGAAAAATACATTTATGACCGAGAATGTCTATCGTGACGTTTGTATTTACCGGATACACGTTCTCAGCCATTTTGTAAACATTTGCGGATGAATAAAAAACTAGTGATTCGGTCATGTTATATTACACATGTTACATATAAAGAAATACGTCATGGGTATATTAGATCAGATACAAACATTGTCATGTGATAAAAAAATGTCATAAATTTATAATATAACTATTTAATTTACACGCAATACTGGTTGTAGCCAGAGACATATAAACACAGAGATAAGCGACACTGGATTTTCAAGCGAAATCACGATTTAGTGAACGGGTATAGCCAAAAAAAATTCGATAATATTGCGTAATATGATCCGTGTATTGCAAGCGCTTCATAGAAAATGAAAAGCGTCTCACGACCCCGATTATTCACTCGGAATACTTGTTTTACTTCGTAGGTTGTATACAATTAATACCCTGAATTCCAAGCGAAGTCTTATTTGTCCCACAAAAAATACTAGTTATATGTCTGTTGTCCCGTCAATATTTATTTACTTATCTTTGGTAGCTTAATAATGGAATACGAGAACAAATACACCATTACTTGTAAACATCTACTGGTCAACGTTATGTTTAGGGACCGCAGAGACATATAAACACAGCTTCTACTGGTTTATGCCGATTTCGTCTAATCCAATTTTGTCTACACTTTGTACACTTTATCCTAGTTCGTCTACAACCCGGTGCCATTTCGTCTACACTTAGATTTATGAGACAGACAGTCCCTAAATAAGTTGCTAACACGCTTATTCAAAAAACTGTAGACGAAATGGGATTAGATGAAATGGGATGTTACCCTTCTACTGTTCTGTTTTTTATTACCATCATGTACTCGGCAGTACAACGATTTTGCAAGCATCAATGCGACTCATCGAGGTTTAATTTCCCACTTACATACGCCTTTTGAAATAATTGTGGCACAAGGAGAAATTACTCATAATAAACAATTTCTCCTTTTTCAACACTAATTTCAATAATCATACTATCTTTTATAGATATTTCGTCTGCTGCAGATTCGTTGATTGTGGGGCAGGATAATTAGAAGATGACAGACAGAGAGTATGTGTTTTCACATATTTACATCTGTGGAATTTTAATTACCTCTCATTTGGAGTATAACTCTTCTCGGATAAACATACAATAGATTGTAAATGATGGCAAAGTACAAACAAGGAGACTTTTTCTCGTGGGATAATAATGAAAATAACTGGTGTTACACATACATATCAATTTATTTCCATTGATCACTCTGACAACATTGCAAGAAATTCTGCTTTATATAACAATTTAATACAAGTTAATCCATTTAATGAATGTCCCAACAACTGGATTATGATTTTTTTTTTATATATATGTTAAAACAATGAACAATATCGGATACAAGACCAACTTAAAAAACGTAGTTAATTTCTCGATGGTAATTTTTAATCAATAACGACACATTCAGCAGCTCTGTAACGTAATTGAGTAAATTTGACGTTTTCCCTGTTTCTATAGAGATCTTTTATTTCCAAAATAGTTTTCGGGGGAGACAAATCACGATTCTTCTCTTTTTTCGGGCTCTAGTCTTAGTCTGAAAATATAATTTACAATTAAATATTTCATATTTTAAAGTCATCTGCCACTAATAATATGTGTTCGAATTGTGCAATACTGTCTTAACCCTTTCTTATCCCTTTCCGAGTTGCCAAAAAAATTGCAGCAGATGGCTTTGAACACATTAAGAAAACCTCAATACATGAAAGTTCAATTACTGAAATCATTTAAAAACTTTGTTGCAAAAAGATATAATGCTTGTTTTCAAAAGTCGTTTGCTGCAGATTATGGGAAACGTTAAAAAAAAGACATTTTGATTTATGCGCTTTACCGTTTTGGTAAGAAAGGGTTACATCAATTGTCAATTAGATGTGGTTAAGTGTAAAGGGTTTTTAAAAAACAGTTGAAAGTTAACACCAAAAGCAGTAAACTTTGAACTGAAATTTAATTGAAGGATACTGGTGTTATTGTGTACATGTCAAATCAAACATCACATCTGGTACTATCGTCGGTATGTCACCACCTGACACCTGGTTACAATCTGGAAACAAGTTGTATCAATTAAACCGTATCATATTATAATGAACAATTTGTCCTTTAGCCACAATTTGTTCAATTTTATATTATTATACTTTTATTTACAGAGATTTTTCATGTTTTAGCTACTCTGGAGACAAAACATTCAACATTAAAAAGAAGAATGCATGATAAGTAAATCACTGATTTATATAATTCACCAAATCAGGACACTTATCAATAAGTTAGATATATCTTAGGAATAATATTGTCATAGAAGAGCTGAAACTATTTCTATTCTACTAATCTATTAACATGTCTTTTCACATTAAAACAAAAATGTCGCTCACAAAATTTAAATTTAAAAAAGGAGGCGCTGTTAAAAACAGAGCATTTGATAAGGAATATCAGAGAAATCTTAGTCATAAAACCTATGTTCCCCATTATAAATTTGAAAAATGTGTACACCGTTTCAAAGACAAGACGGATTAATTCAAATTGACAAGAAACAATTGAAATTACTCATTTTGACCAATTTAAAAAAAGAGACGCTCTCAAAAGCAGTGCATTTGATAAGTAAAATCAGAGAAATCTTAGTCATAACAGCTATGTTTCGCATTATCAATTTAAAAAAATTGTACGCCTTCCTGACAATACGGATTAGTTCAAATTGAAAAGAAACAATTAAAATCACTCATCTTGACCAATTTAAAAAAGGAGGCGCTCTCAAAAACAGTGCATTTGATAAGTAAAATCAGAGAAATCTTAGTCATAACACCTATGTTTCGCATAATCAATTTAAAAAAATTGTACGCCGTTTCAAAGATATAAATCTTCCTGACAAGACGGAATAATTCAAATTGACAAAAAACAATTGAAATCGCTCATTTTGCCCAATTTTAAAAAAAGAGACGCTCTCAAAAACAGGGCATTTGATAAGTAAAATCAGAGAAATCTTAGTCATAACGCCTATGTTTCGCATTATCAATTTAAAAAATTTATACACCGTTTCAAAGATATAAGTCTTCCTGACAAGACGGATTAATTCAAAATGACAAGAAACAATTGAAATCACTCATTTTGACCAATTTAAAAAAGGAGGTGCTCTCAAAAACAGTGCATTTGATACGTACAATCAGAGAAATCTTAGTAATAACACCTACGTTTCGCATTATCAATTTTAAAAAATTGTACACCGTTTCAAAGATATAAGTCTTCCTGACAAGATGGAATAATTCAAATTGACAAAAAACAATTGAAATCACTCATTTTGACCAATTTAAAAAAGGAGGCGCTCTAACGAACAGGGCATTTGATAAGTAAAATCAGAGAAATCTTAGTCAAAACAGTAAACACCTATGGTTTGCATTATCAATTTGAACAAAAGTTGCACACCGTTGAAAGATATAAGTCTTCCCGACAAGACGAAATGTTTTAAATTGACACAGAATAATTGAAAAATGTAATTTATTAACATGTCTTTTTGCTCATTCTAGTGGTAGACGGTAGTATCACAATATTCCAAATCAGTATAATCTGTACTTTCACTTTCACATACAATTCTATAGAACTTCCAAATAAATGATAAACAATGATAAACAAAATCAACCATCAAAAGTTTCCTATATTAGACCTGAAATAGGAATCGGAAGGTATGAAAATATTATTTTTATTGCTGTGAATATACATAAACAAATAGCTGTCACAATACGGAGCACTTGGCTTCACAATATTTGCAAACAAGATATTTTTTAAAACAAGTTTTCCACATAGGACTACTCAGGGACCGTGTATAACATATATATTGTCCCTGGACTACTTCTCCTATAAATATGAATTAATAAATATCAAAAACATTAATTATTATCAAACAATTTACCTTATTTAGTTTCCTAGATGTGTAAAAACAATTTTCCACCGCTCGCTTCCTTTCACACCAAAATAAATATCGCGGTCATTTTCAGAATCCACTGTAATGATCACGTGGTTTGATCACGTGGCTTGACCCGCTCGCCGTTTGAAGGATTTTGTTCTTCGTAAGGCATTTGCAATCTCGTGTCGCTTATCTCTGTGTTTACATGTCTCTGTAGCGTCTTAATAATCATTTCAACATTTTCATTATGTAACTGTACTTATTTATATGTTCATGTGATTTTCATACCTTCATTAATTAAATTTAATAATGACACTATTTATTATATATCTTTACTCTCATCCTATATCTATAAGACTGTAATCTTTAAATTGCAGTTTCGCTTGCATATTATAATGTATATTAATAGTGACTAATTGGTCCGTTGGCCCTGGTGTATTTATTTATATGTTTTTGTATATATGCATTTAATTCATTTGTACACATGTCACTGAAATAAATTATTCATTTACTTACTTACCTACTTACTTACTTATACGGTTAAAAGGCAATAATCACTGCTCTACTTATTCAAAAGCACCACAAGAGTCAATTAAAAAATGAAATACAAATAAAATGAGACTGTGCGAGTCTTGGCATAATTGGGTTCGAGCCCCAGTAGCTCAGTTCGATGCGACGAGAACTGACAATCCAGGGGTAGTGAATCCGATCACCAGCTCGGCCGACAGTCTTCCCGACGTTTGACAAAAAACACTGTAGCAAGCGTCATTCGTCTTCCACCAATGAACAATCTGATTATCTCATTAATCGACATTGCTGGTTAATTATTTCGCCGCATCGTCATCAGAAAATTTAAACAATCGATTACATAATCGAGCCGCCCCGCGAGAAAACCAACAGTGTGGACTCTGCGTAAAGTATCGACCCTGATCAGTCTAAACATGCCGCGCAGGCTTACCCGGATAGACACTTTTCGCCTTCTGTGGATTTTCTGTTTCGGGAATCATTACTCTATAGTTCTATCCCCCTGAGACGGAATGTGTCGGCCCGGATCAGTCTACGCGGACTGCATAGGCTGATCTGGGTCGATAATTATGCAGAGGCCATAACGAAGGTTTTCTCCCTGGACGGCTCATATAAAGAACATACACATCACTAGCAATATATCATCATTAACCCTTTACCGCATATAGCCGCTTTCTGACACCGATGCAACAGAAAACATTTGAAAACATTGTGACAAAAGGAGAAATTGTTCTGAACGAGTAATTTCTCCATTTGCCACAATGTTTCCACCCTTTTTTCCCCAGTAATTATATCATCATTTATAGAGATATTCTAGATGTTTATAACCCTTTCAGACGCAGTTTTACGCCAAAGCAGCAGACGACTTTTGAAAACATTGTGGCCATAGGTGAAATTGCTCATCATGAGCAATTTCACCTTTGGCCACAATGTTTTCAACTTTATTTAACAATTAAGCTATCTTTTATGGAGTTTGTTCAGGTTTTTTGTCACTATGTCGTCTGCTGCAGATTTCTTGTTTGCGGGAAGGGTTAAAACAATACTTTGTAGTGTTCTAGGATCACTCTACGTTTCTTTCTTATCATGACGTCATATCAGTAGACAAAAACACTGGACAAAAAGTGAATGACGGATGCTATTGTTGTCTGTGTCAATGCATTAATACAAATTGAATACAAATTGAATACGCACACAGAGATTACAATATATTAGCCATTAAGGCTCATTAAAGGCTCGTTCCACGCCGGTTTATTAAGACAAATTACAAATCGGTAATTCATCACGACCTGGTTTTTGCCTAATGTGCAATGCTTTAAAATCACTGTCGAGTCAGATCGTAACATAGAAGGTTCACTTTTCTTAGAGGTATAAGTAAGTAAGTAAGTAAATCTTTTATTAAAGTGAGATGTGTATAACATATAATAAAACATAATACAACGTTTATTGGAGAAACACCCGGCACCGTGGGCCAATATGTCACTATATTATATGTTTTTCTTTTTCTTTTCATAAGTTTTCTTTTCATTTTTTTTTTAAATCCGGTAAACATATACATTTATACAGCCGCACTGGAGAGAACTGTAACTAATGTTGTTATAACTTGTAGTTCAATCCATTTGCATATGTTATATATTTTGTTATCATGTAATGTTCATTTGTATATATTGATATTATGTAACATACGTAATAAAATATGTTTAAATCAAATATTATATGTTTATTAAATGCGATGCAATTTTAAAAAATATGTGTCCCCAACAGTTGTAGCAAGTAAAACTCAAAAACTATTGAAGATATGAAAATAACAAATATAATGTCTGGAAGTCTAAACATTCTTCTACTGCAGTAGATAAAAATATTTTGATATACTACACGTTTAGATAATATTTTATCCTTATGAATAATGTCAGTCTATCAAGTTTTGAAACAAAATTAATATAATTCAGAAATCACAATATCTGCGTCTTTTAAACCTGTCATAATTCAAAATACAAAGACATTCAAGTTGTTCATTGTATCTCTAAATTGAGTGGAAAGTTTAAGCTTTCAGAATATGTATGTTTTTTGTACGTGCCAACTGTGACTTAAAAGTTGTATTTGCTACAAACTGTGAAATATTGGACAATTTTATTTCTCCATGTGATATTTTAACCAGATAACAGGTGTCCAGATGGAGTTATTTATCCCTCTTATCTACGTCCCTGTTGACATTTTCAGAATGGTATAGACTGCTTTTTAAACGTATGCTATAGATATTTGAAAAAAGAGATCCTTCGTATTTGTTGTATATGTATTTATGTATGAGAATGATTATGTGCTCTGTGTACGTCAACATAATTGTTCTGTTTTGTTCTTGTTTAACCCTATAGACGCTTTCTGACGCTTCTGCAGCAGACGGCTTTTTGAAAACATAGTGACAAAAGAAGAAATTGCTCAAAACCAGCAACTTCTCTTTTTGCCACAATGTTTTCCACTTTTAGTCGGAGGTTATCCATTCAGCTAAAGAGATTTTCTATTTTTTTAACAAAATATATCCGTTTATTTATAGACATAGCTTACCTGGTACCCTTCGATCATGCGTGTCTGTCACCTTGTTGTTACGATGGTGCTGCTTTCCGGGGGACACTGTTTAGACAGAAAGAGGTTGTCTCAGATTCCGCTTCCGGATAAAACATTTGATTTAAAGTCGGTAAGTCATATTCTACTGTCAGACCTGTATCGGATAGCCTCAAAGGACGTCCGTCGGAGAGCAAACTGTTCAATACATTAGTCTTCGCTCGCACGCGTTTCTTATCCTTTAATTGTTCGGCAAATACGCACAACAACCGTATAACCAGCGGACGCATTTGTCCGGTAGTTTCCGTTTTAAGTTGTCTGCTGTACGCCAGAATGAACAAAACACATGCCTAGCGCACAATAATCGTATAACCAGCGGACGTATTTGTCCGGTGGTTTCCGTTCCAAGTTGTCTGCTTCAATAAAGACACTGTACGCCGGAATGAACAAAACGCATGCCTAGCGCATAACAGTCGTATAACCAGCGGGCGCGTTTGTCCGGTGGTTTCCGTTCCAAGTTGTCTGCGAAAAGAAAGAAACTGTACGCCGGATTGAACAAAACGCATGCATAGCGCACAACAATTGTATAACCAGCGGATGCATTTGTCCGCTGGTTTCCGTTCCAAGTTGTCTGCGAGAATAAAGGATTGAACAAACCACATGCCTAGCGCATAGCAACCGTATAACCAGCGGACGCATTTTTCCTGTGATTTCCGTTCCAAGTTGTCTGTTTGAATAAAGAAACTGTACGCCGGAATGAACAAAACACATGCCTAGCGCACAACAACCGTATAACCAGCGGACGCATTTGTCCGGTGTTTTCCGTTCCAAGTTGTCTGCTTCAATAAAGAAACTGTACGCCGGAATGAACAAAACGCATGCCTAGCGCATAACAATCGTATAACCAGCGGGCGCGTTTGTCCAGTGGTTTCCGTTCCAAGTTGTCTGCGAAAATAAAGAAACTGTACGCTGGATTGAACAAAACGCATGCCTAGCGCACAACAACCGTATAACCAGCGGACGCATTTGTCCGCTGGATTCCGTTCCCAGTTGTCTATGAGAATAAAGGATTGAACAAACCACATGCCTAGCGCATAGCGACCATAACCAGCGCACGCATTTGTCCGATGGTTTCCGTTCCAAGTTGTCTGCCTGCGAGAATAAAGGAATGAACGAACCACATGCCTAGCGCATAGCGACCGTATAACCAGCGGACGAATTTCTCCGATGGTTTCATTTCCAAGTTGTCTGATCGAATAAAGAAACTGTACGCCGGAATGAACGAAACACATGCCTAGCGCACAATAACCGTATAACCAGCGGACGCATTTGTCCGATGGTTTCGTTTCCAAGTTGTCTGCTTGAATAAAGAAACTGTACGCCGGAATGAACGAAACACATGCCTAGCGCACAACAACCGTATAACCAGCGGACGCATTTGTCCGCTGGTTTCCGTTCCAAGTTGTCTGCCTGCGAGAATAAAGGATTGAACGAAACACATGCCTAGCGCATAGCGACCGTATAACCAGCGGACGAATTTCTCCGATGGTTTCATTTCCAAGTTGTCTGCTTGAATAAAGAAACTGTACGCCGGAATGAACGAAACACATGCCTAGCGCACAACAACCGTATAACCAGCGGACGCATTTGTCCGGTGGTTTCGTTTCCAAGTTGTCTGCTTGAATAAAGAAACTATACGCCGGAATGAACGAAACACATGCCTAGCGCACAACAAGGGCCGACACATTCCGTCTTAAGGGGATAGATGTATAGAGAGTAGTTATTCCTAAAAACAGAAAATCCACAGGAGGCGAAACGTGTCTATCCGGGTAGGCCTGTGTGACATGCTTAGGCTGATCCGGGTTGATAATTTACGCAGTGTCCACAACGGTGATTTTCTCACGAGACGGCATACACATTGATTATTGCAAAGCTGTGTCTGATGGCGTCCGTTACGGTGTTCGCTTAATGTCCCGTATGTGTCCGATGAGAGTGCGTTTTCCGCTCCATGTCCAGTCTACTTCCGTTCGAGAGAGCCTTGACTGAATGAATGTATAGTGTTTAATGGCGCATCAACAGCTAAGGTCATTTAATGAGAGCCTTGACTGAATGAATGTATAGTGTTTTATGGCGCATCAACAGCTAAGGTCATTTAATGAGAGCCTTGAGCAGCAACGGAGACGATTTTCACCACGCGATATTAATTATTTATTGGAAGCTGCCAGGAGGCGGCCTCCTGTAGGAATGTTTAGAAATTTCGGACAAGAAGAATATTTAGATCTGCCACGTAACCACATATCGGGATTTCTCTTTGTCCTTACTAAGTACATTAATGTAAGGTTATGACATTTAAAACTTCCCTTTTACACTCTATATACATGTTTGATTTTTTTACAAATTAAAAACAAAAGACAAAGGCCAGTATATTAATTGAATGTATGTACATTTTTATTTAAGCGAAATTCATACTGTATCTAGTCTAAACAGTAAACTGAATTGGTAACCTGCCTCATACGCTTTATTAGTTCGATAGTAAGTTAAACCGGCAACCATTAAACAAAAGGTTCGCGCTAAATGTAATCTGGTTCCTTACATGCTATGATATATTGCGCAGTAATTAGATGAAGAAGCCACGGCCCGTATTCACCAAACTTTTTAATTTAGATTTATGACTAAAGCTTAATCTTAATATTTAGCTCACCTTTTTGAACCGATCCCAATTAAACCATGCATTCATCTATAAATTTTCCCTTTTTCTTTTTTCGTAATTTCACATAAATGGCATCTCAATGTTTCAATCATACTATCTTTTCATTTGCTTTGTTTTTAACAATCTGACTTTCGTTCCGTTAGAAAACCAACAATTCTTACATCTCATGACCATGGAAGAGAAACAAAAACATCAGAAATTAGGAAATTCTATAAAGTATAATCATTGAAAACAGTTGAAAACATTTTGAGCAATGTCTCCTTTAGTCACGATGTTTTTCAAAAGTCGTCTGCCACAAACACAAAAAGTCACAGATTTTAACACCAAAATTTGGGAGAGCCTATATGGGAAATGGCTACGTCATAGCACGTGAGGATTTCACTCAAATCAACCGCGTTAGCACAAATTCCGCATTTGGATAGTTTTAGTGTTAATTGCATAATAAGATCAATTTGCATTTTTGTGTGGTAGGTTTATGGTAATAAATCGTCATGAATTCATGATCAGACCTATCTCTCCCTCGCAAGGTATTCCCCCTTTTCGCATGGTCTGGTACAAATCCTTTACACGACAAATTTGGGACAGAAGTGAAATAGACTTTCCGAATTAATCCAAATTAATTGGTGGGTATACCGATAATCATAATATATTATATATCTCATAATTGAAATACAACGGAATGGGGTGCAAATAAGACATAATGGATAGGTTTGGACAATTAACCCTTTCCCACATACGGCAAATCTGCACCAGACAACTTTGAAACAATCTAAGCAAAACTATGTACAAAACTTAAATTTTGACACTATTTCAGCAATTTTCAATCATGTCACGGTCAAAACTTAGAACATCTTGCTAAATGAAGGTATAATTTATGGAAATAAAGTAGAAAACATTGTAGCAAAAGGATAAATTCCTTGTGAGTAATTTCTTTTTTTGTCAAACTGTTTTCAAAAGTCGTCTGCTGCAGCAGCTTCAAAATGCATATGTTATAAGGAAATGGTTAACAAAATATGGACTTTACCCACCCATTGAATTGTACATTGATTGTTTCATTGAAAATCTTACCAGTGAAAGATTGGCCGCTTTAAGATTAATGCTGACTGTACGAACATTGTGGACGAGCCCACATTTTTTCTATTGTCAGTGTTTCGGATTACGTTAACATTGAAATGCGTTTCCTTGAATTTCTGAATGCTAATCACCACAAGAGTTCACATTATTGTCGTCCACTCGAGATTGTGCTTTTGTAATCCGACAGCTTTTATCTTGCAATTGCTCCATTTGCCACAATAATTTAAACTCTTACTATCATTTATGGAGTCTTCTATGTTTTGCACTTGATTATTTCAAAGTTTGTCAAGTTAAACATCATTGAAATCGTTGTGGCAAAAGGAGAAATTACACTTTTCAATTATCATATGATCATTTATAGAGATTTTTTATATTTTATACTTGATAATTTCAAAGTCATCTGCTGCAGATTTGTTTCATGTGGGAATGGTTAAACTAAAAACAGATGTTCTGTGTCAGCATTATTTGACAAAACATAATCATAACAGGGTATGTGTTCAACAAGAATAGTTTTTGGTACAAATTGAAATTTATCATAACCACTTGTCTATTTATCTTTAGTATTATATAAGTCAATTTCCATGATCAGTTTAATAATTAATCATTCATTTAAAACACTGACCCTGCCAGGTTAAGTATCCTACATAAAAGTTATATTTTCAAATAACGATATCAGCATTACTGACTACAGTTTAAATTGTTCTAATGTTTGTGGATTTATATATTCCTTATTCTTATTTCTACATGTGCAACGAAATATTGCGGCTTCTATTTGACGCTTTGCGTCAAACATTCGTCTTGTATCCGTCTGACGTTCGTTTACGCTACAAAGAGCAAGGTGGGACAGCAACGTTGCACCGTGTGAGATCTTTGAACTCGCACTGTCCCTTTATTAGGGCAATATTTCGACTTGGAAACCACTGGAATTAGTATGGAAAATTACGACAAATGACAGCAAACTTATTGATTTAAAATATCATGGCAAAAAGAGAAATAGCAATTTATTCTATATGTGAATATATAGTATGTTGTATTAATGATTTGAGGCCTTTATTTACAAAGATAGATTTTCTTAAAGTACTTTGCAATTCTCTAGCACACAGATATTTCATAAAAACTATTTAAATAGTTTATATTTCAAGCATATTTTCTGCCTTTGCAGTGGACTAGTGGATATTGGTATACTCAAGCCAGATATGTAGCGTGTAGCTTTTACGGATCGAAGGACTTCTCAGACCATCAAATGTCAAGTTCCATAGAAGGTCGTGTCTTAAAACATCATGCAGTACATAGGTAAGTATTCATGTACATAAAGTCGATATTCTGAATGGAATATTTACTGGATACGATAGTTAAGGCTACAATACACGAAAAAAAACCTTCTTTGTTTCCGTGTAAATTGAGCAGTTTAAGTCCTCAATTGTCACACTTTCTAAGCGTTTCTCATGCAGAATACCATATATGATTGAAAAGAGTTACCTCCTAGCTTTAAAACAATCCAAAGAAAATGCTGGGTCGTGCATTATGCAAGAAAGAACTCACCAGGCGAGAATGGTAACCCTCATTTTGGACCAAATCGGGCCCGGACAAAACCGGTGTTTAGCATTCTCTACTTTCACTTTCAACAAGGTCAAAATACTAACAGTGATCAAATCAATCATTTCCAGTGCATTCTATACACATTCACAATGCATTTAAACTCAATGTTATATATTCAATACATTCTGGTGTAGTATACACTCATTTCTACGCAAACAAAGTTTTTTTAGGGACTATAGTACTGTAGAACAGCAAGTCAGCGGATATATTTAGCGTAATTTGACCTCCAACTTAATTTGGTGAAATTTAATGTCAAAGTGGTAAACAATGCATATTTAATGTGAAACAGCTCGTTTCGACTATCCATCAAGGAGCTACATTTGACATACAGGTAATCAGTCAAATAGTAAAGTCATTTGAGCCGTTCCACAAGTCTCAGGGGTATAGAGGTATAGAGCAATGATTCCTGAAACAGAAAATCCACAGAAGGCGAAAAGTGTCTGCCCGGGTAAGCCTGCGCGGCATGTTTAGGCTGTTCCAGGTCGATACTTTACGCGGAGTCCACACTCTTGGTTTTCTCGAGGGACGGTTCATATGTAATGCATAAACAACCCTTCCAGCCTGTGTTTAAAGACCACCCATGGGAAAAGACAAATCTGGCCTTTTCTCACAGATGGTCTTTAATTGCAGGGTAATTCATGCAGAAAATGAGTAATTGATAAATTTGATGTATTGTTGCTTTAGACAGGGAAAAGTTATACAAAGGTGGTCTTTGGCACAGGTTCACTCATGCAGAAAATGAGTAATTGATAAATTTGATGTGGGATTGCTATAGACAGGGAAAAGTTATACAAAGGTAGATCAGCAAGTCAGCGGATGTATTTAGCGTAATTTGACCTTTAAAGGTGCTGAACTCCAGAAAATAGATATTATAGTCAAAACTTTAAAACAGTTAAAAAGTTGTCTTGAACTATTAGAATCATAATTCTGTGACCGAATCAGAGTAATAATTTCACTTTCCAGTGTCAAAAACATCTAATCAATGATCGTTTATGCTTCATTTTTACTGTGTAGACATACCCAGTAAGTCAACTTGTGTACATTTTTATGACTTTTAATTGCCTGTTTTTCAAAATTGACTGAAAAAATAGTTTCGAACTATTTATTACTTACTTTGTTGTCACTATTAGCAATATTTGCAGAACTTTGAACATTTCAACATTTTGATCTTCATCTGGAGTTCGGCATCTTTAAGAGTAACGACCTAAAACTAATATTATACAGAGTGTTTTAGAAACTGCTGCTGTGCTGTTTTCTTGATATATTTAATCACTGACTTGCTTTTCATACTTAAACTAAGTATAACAATTCAATTTCAAAACTGAAAAATATATATATGAATTTAGCATAATCGAAGGTTTCCTCGAATCCGTGGATGAGTCGAAGCCTTTTATGGCTCTCTTCCGACTTCCAGTTATCGTAAGTCCACTGTACTTGTATAAAGAAGATTGAAGGTGAAGTGTTGACACAGATAAGAAACAATAGTGGAATAAACAAGACTGCCTATTTCAAGCAAGTACATATCTTGAGAAAGAATGTTCCTATATGTCGTCTGCTGCCTTGGGCGGCCAAATATCATCTTTATCAGGGGGAATTGTCAGGGGAATATGTCACATATATACGGAGTCTATCGTGAGAACTGAAGATGATCCCAGTCTTGGTTGTATTACAAGGAGAGAAATTCATGCAGGCAGTCCGGGGCTCGAATCCGGGACCTCTCGCTTTCAGGGCGAGTACTCTACCGATCGACTCTACTCTAGCTAACCGAGCCGCCATCATGCAATCGCTCCAATTGTGTACAAGTTCGATCCGCGATATACACCCCTGGTTAACTGAAAATTCGTCATCGAATGTCGGAATACCAGTGTCGAGTTTGGCTTGACATTACCCTGCATGCACCGTAAGGCTGACAAAGCAGTGTTCTCAAGGCCCCTTGAACACAGGTTGGACTGTGCATTGTTGTTTTACTAATCAGCATCAGACGACTTTTGGCAAAAAAAGACAAAAATGCTAATAATGAACATTTCCTCATTTGATACAACGTTTACAGTATTACGTGTTTATTTCATATTTATATCGTCGGTTGCAGATTTGTTTGAGGTTGGTAATGGTTAAATAAAATATCATGAATATTTCAGAGCCAATAATATATGTACAGAGGCAATTTACCGGCTGAACTTCACGAACAGAAATGGTGTATTCACAGTAAAGGACCCATTTGGTGAGAATACATTTTAGGTTGAGACTCAGATTACATGTGAGTCGTCCCTCGAAAAACAACAACAAAGTATCAACCCGGATCAGCCTAAGCATGCCGCACAGGCTAATCCGGACAGACACTTTTCGCCTCTTTTGGATTTTCTGTTGCAGGAATTATTACTCTATACCGCTATCAACCTGAGACAGATTGTGTCGGTCGGAATTAGCCTACGCGGATTGCGCAGGCTGATCCGGATCGATACATTACGCAGAGTTTTCTCGTGGTACGGCTCATGTAACCTTTCCTACGCATCTGTGGATTTTCTGTTTCAGGAATTATTACTCTATACCTCTATCCCCCTGAGGCGGAATGTGTCGGTCCGGATAAGCCTGCGCGGACTGCGCAGGATGATCTGGGTCGATACATTACGCAGAGTCCATTATGTTGGTTATCTCGTGGTACGGTTCATTTAACCTTTCCTACGCAGCTGCAACAGACGACATTTTTAAAACTATTGGCTATATGAGATATGAAACATAATTATTAATTTCTTTTTTCGCCACAATGATTTCATCTCTGTTCAATATGGAATTAAGCGATCTCCATAATATATTTAGCCCAATTTTACTGACATGCTTCAAAAGATAACGAAATGGGAGCACTTCTTCGCAAACTCTTTAAACTTCCCTCGTACAGCAACGTCTGATGATGAACACACAATTTAATTCACACCCAGAAAGAGTACAGTTTGATTGGTCGCAAGTTAATGACAAATATTTGGGGGAAAACGATTGCTTGAGCGTAAATTAAACAGAACAAAAAATGACATAGGTTTATTTACAACGCAAGCATATGAGCTCATTTTGCATGACATACATAATTAATAGAAATGACAATGGTTGTCTAACAACTGATGGTTTTCAAAGTTAAATTTTTGAAAAAAATTGTACATATGTTATTAAATAAAACCTATATTAAATAGACCAAAATTCGCTTTCAAATTATTTATTACTGAGAATCAATCGAATGGTTTACACGAGAATAATTCCGAAATTATATTTTGTTGGGTGCAATAAACTTATTCAATAGCCGATTATATGTAAGTATACAATGACCTTATGCTATTAACATTCGTGTAAATGTAACACATATTTATTTTGTATTTTGTATTAAACAATAAATATACTCAACATTTCTTAAAATGTCAGGGTCCTTGGTTTGAAATAGATATCAGCCGCTCCACGCGTAAACCAACATTAAGGACTCTGCGTAATGTATCGACCCAGATCAGCCTGCGCAGTCCGCGCACGCTAATCCGGGCCGCCACATTCCGTCTGAGAGGGATAGAGGTATAGAGTAGTGATTCCTGAAACAGAAAATCCACAGAAGACGAAAAGTGTCTGTCCGGGTAAGCCTGCGCGGCATGCTTATGCTGATCCGGATCAATACTTGACGCAGAGTCAACAATGTTGGTTTTGTTGCTGAACGGCTCATATATACGATATTGTTAACCTTACTTCCACTTTTAAGACATTGCACTTTGCCCCCTCAGATTCGCTTTACCCTTTCCCTCATACAACAATTCTGCAGCAGACGAATTTGAACATATTTTGTAAAAAAAATAGAAAATCTCTATCATTGAATGGATAACTAAAAGTGGAAAACATTGTGGCAAAAGGAGAAATTGCTCGTTTTGAGCAATTTCTCCTTTTGTCACTATGTTTTCAAAAAGCCGTCTGCTGCAGAGGCGTCAGAAAGCGTCTCTATGAGGGAAATGGCTAAACGCAGCCGACTACTTGAAATAGCTTATCGTGTAAACCAATCTCAATAAAACTAGAGCTAAACTACGCTCACTCGTACTGTCCCACTTTGTGTAAGCCTATTAAATGTTCGCTTATCAAATAATTCGACTTAAAACAGGTTACATAGCCTTTACGAATAAAGGATACAGAGAAGCGGTGATTGTCGAGTGTTCCGATTGTATAGCACGGACGTTTGTTGTTGTATCGTGCAATTACATTGGAGATATAAAAACAACCGACCACGTACTCATGAGTATTTAAGTTTGTAAAAGGTCATATCGAAACGACCCTGCATGCGATGTAGTCAGATCCAATATACGTAAGGCGAAGTATTTTGGTCTGATTTGTATTGAGATTGCAGGTGAACAGCACTGTATCAACAGTATACACGTGTATATTATGATTTCAGGCGGCATGCTATCAGGCGACCACATTTCTGTTGTGCACAACGAAAATAAAGGTTACGACATTGCCTGGGGCTGCACTAAAAAAGACTGTGCAGTTAACAAATGTGAAGACCCATGGGTCAACTTTAAAACCAGAGACAGAAAGCCGAGTCAGTATGTTTTGGATTGCGTACAGAACGACCTAGTACGTCTATGGGACATGCGTATTTCGGAAATGACGATTATGCCACAAACAAACCGTACGTACTTTTTGTAACCCCTTTCCCGCATACAATACAATACAATATAATACAATACAATACAATACAATGCAATACAACACAATACATTGTATTACATTCAGGAACATTTGCCTATAGTAAATAACAAACAAGTATGTACAATTTACAAAACGTAATCCCTTTACGAGAAGCAAAAAATAAAATAAAAAATCGTGAGTATTAAGTTAAAACTAATTGTTCCGACAATAAAAACAATGACTATTACAATTAAAACAAGTACAATAGTGCATACCAATATCAAACTATATAACTGCATACAATCTCGGCCACACCACATAACCATATCCCACAATTTACATTGGTAGCGTACTCGTGCAGCTATATATAATTATTCATTCAACCAAAACAAGATAATGGCGATGAAAATATTTGTAACAATATATTTTCCTCGAAAATACAATGTAAGGTTAAACATAATTATACACTTAATGCTACAAAGACAATACACAATACAACAGACCTGACTTTTAAAACAGCTCGGAAGTGATTAGGAAACTACAATGTATACATAAATTAAAACATGAGAGACGATACTGTTCAAGTTCTGCATGAACAATAACATCACATGTTCTTTTCCTGGTATTTAATATCCCTTTACATATTTTTAAATGTTTCCTTTCTATCTCTTTGGACTTAAGAAATCCCCAAATCTCTGCACAATGAGTTAATTTAAAATCGCAAAAGGATTTGAATAATAGACAAAATAATTGTGATATTTGAGTAATTGTACGACACTTCATTAATAGCAAATTAATTCTTTCAAAATGTTTTACAAACGTTTTCTTTGTATTTACTAACATGCCGAGTTTAACTAAAAGCTATACTGAAGTAATGTAATAATTGTCAACATACTTACAAACACACAAAACCAATATTTATCCACATTTAGTCAAATAAATACAGTTAAAACCCCTAGGAACGTGTAAGAGATCAAGTGAAATAAATTCACGCTGTAGGCATTTAAAAGGATAAGGGTTAGTTCACGTGTTATGTAATAGTAAACCACTTATCATTGGCTTATAAAGATAGTTGTCTGACATAATTTTATTCTATATTTTCAGCCTGCTAACACAGCACATACAGCAATGTCCATCGAGAGAAAAAGAGAAACAAACGACCCCAAACACTCTT
>JASEVX010000012.1:11686509-11758546 GCA_031761405.1 Serripes groenlandicus
ATTGGTGGAAGACTAACGTGTATTGCATTGCAGGGGATTAATCTGCAATATGGTTAATCAGTCTTGTTTATGAGTGAAAAATGGATGCACCAACATAAAAGTAGGCCTATCAGCATACGTTGATGTGCTGCGACTGATAACCATAGAGAATTTATCAGAATGTTGCAGCAGATTTAAGAAATCAATTTGGGTTCACAAATAAACTCAAAAGAAAAAAGAGAATAACTTCCATCTTGTTATTTTAATAACTTTTTAAACAATAAAAGTAAAGGAAATTATTCATTTAGATTCAATTATTCAACATCTAGGCGAAAGTATGGAAAATCTTTACAAATAAAAGTATAATTATTGCATAAGAAGATGAAAACATTGCGGCAAAAGGATTTTTTTTTATGTTTTATCAATATCTCATTTTGTCAAATTATTTACAAAAGTCAACTGCTGCAAATGCATCAAAATGTGTCTGCAAGTGGGAAAGGGATGATTGCTTAACTGGTATGATACTATTCGAGTAATATGATGTCCAAAAACAATTTTGAGCAATCTCTACTATTTCCACAAATTGTATGTTGCAAATTGAAAGTTATTTGTTATTGGGAAAGGTTTAACCCTTTCTCAATTGCAGACACCTGCAAGACATATTTGAAATCATTGTGGCAAAAGGAGAAAGTTCACATAAAGAGCACATCTCCTGTTTTCAACTCTTTTAAATAGTTCTATTATTATTTAAAGTTTTACAAAAAAAATCTGCATGATTTTAAAGTTGTCTGAATGTTGTAAGTGTACTCAAAGATCAGCCTGCAGAGCTGAGTGGTTTTATTTCTTTGTTTGGAAACAAAGTAGTAATGTACGAAGTTACACCCAGTATTTTACAGCATACATGTATATCTAAATTAATTGAGATCTAATGGTGTTGGTTATTTTATTTTTAAAAATCCAGTTATATCACTGCATGTGTTTCCTGGTCTACACATTATTCTAAAGAAACTGGCTACTTTCCAACCACTATTATATTTAGTACATTTCAAGTATGACGAATGACACACATTAAAAGAATGCCCTCTAAACATCATTAGAAGAATGAAATGCTGAGCCAATGTTTGTTGGTTGCATAGGCATTAAAAGATATATTGAGGATTCAGCGCAAGACAATTGAAACTAGCCTGATAATATGACAAAACTTAAAGCTTTGTAACTCAAAAATAATTCCTCAATTGCAACACTATTGTAAGTTGAGTAACAAAAGTCTTGCATTGGATAAAACTCATAAATAAGATTTTTGTAAGTAAATTAACAGTAGTCTTGCATGTGAAATAAGTATAACTGACTATAATTTGGTTGTAAGTCACTAGGCAGCTCTTATATGAGATCATAAGACTGCAATGATACATTATAATAACCTGTCAATAGGAAAAGGTACAAATTGGCATATCGAGGAGTTACAGCAAAACTGTATCGCCAAACAGTTTAGTCAAACTCCTTTATTTTTTAGATAAATTAATTATTATATATGCATACATATGCATTTTAATTATTGAGGTCCTTGCTTATTTTAACCTTTTCCCTTTTCCCTTAAACAGAGGCTTTCTGACACTTCTGCAGCAGACGTCTTTTGAAAAGTCTGTGACTCAATTGCTCAATATGCGCAAGTTCTTCTTTTGCCACATTTTTTTCAACTTTATTCAATTATTATACAATCTATAGATATTTTTCACATTTTTGCAAAGATGTTACCAAGTTATCAGCAGTACATTTGCTGTATGTGGGAAAGGGTTAAAACAGATGCTTCAGACGCCAAGGGTTTCTCAATAGCCCAACTGTTTTTCAAAGAAAAACAGACGAGCTAAAAACTGTTAAGCTATGCTTTCGTATTGCCAACAAAAATTTCATCTTACACAAATTGAACATAAATATAAACTACAATTTGAACTGAATGGCATATAAGTCTTTACCAAGTAACAAAACTTAAGTGTTTCAGCCGATCTTTTATTGCTTTGAGGCAACTGCCTTTAATTTAAAAGCAACTCTGATAATGATGTACAAATGAAATAGATATAGATAGAAAGATACTGTATTCCCATCTCAATAGCAAAATATTGTGATGTGCTTAATCTGTGCAGATCGAAATTCCCAACTATTTACCTTGCTTACTTTTTATTTTACTTTTTCCGTACGAGTCAAAGTTGATAATTACATTTAACCTTGCTCACATACTCCTTCTGATACCTCTGCAGCAGACGACTTTTAAAAACATTTTGACCATTATAAACAATTTTCTCCTTTTGCCACAATGTTTCTAACCTTATGCAATTACTATACTTTCATATTTTTGCCATCATGTTTTCAAAGTCGTCTGCTGTAGATGTTTTGTATGTGGAAGTTTTCATTTATTATGTACAATTGTTCCTTTAACCTTTTACATTTGGACTTATCTGAAGCAGACAACTTTTGCTATAATGTTTCCCTAATCATTGATTATATTTTCAATTAGACAGATTTTTTCGGCCCAGTTTTCAATAGTTGTCAACATCAAAAGGCAACTTTATCAAGTAAAATGTTCTCACTTACTATTGTCTTACACTGCATTTGGCATACAAAATAGAAAAATATTTTTAGCAAGACAATGGCATGTCAAGTTACAATAGTCTGGCACCAAAGTAAAATGATTGTCCAGAGAGGCAAGACTATTATTGATACTCACTTTAACATCAAAAACAAAAATGGAACATTGCAGTTCAATAATAAATACTTTCCTTCTTGTGTATCATATACTGAAGAGATCTTGCAGAAATCAATTTAAAAAGAAACTAGAACTATCACTGAAGATGATAAATACCCCCAAAACAGCACCTCGACTCAAAATATGGCTTCCGACCGACCAACAAAAGGGCCATAACTCTGTAAAATAACATGCAATTGTAAGACCTTTATGATATGCACATCTCCTCTTGGTATAGAAGCTTCATGTAAAATTGAATTGAATTCCATCAAGTGGTTTGTAAGAAATAGGCCGGACAAAATATGGCTTCCGACTGATAGGTAGTTCTATCAAACAGTACTCATTCTGACCTTTGAGGTACAAGCCACCTTATTATGGTGAACATGTGTGCCCAGTAACTTGAGAAGCCTATAAAGCATGGTTGAGATGCAGACCGGACAAGGTAGTCCTATCAAACAGTACTCATTTTGACCTCTGAGGTACAAGCCACCTTATCATGGTGACCATGTGTCCAGTAACTTGAGAATCCTTAGATGCATGGTCGAGATGCGAGCCTGACAAGGTAGTCCTATCAAACTACTCATTTTGACCTCTAAGCGTGACCTTGACCTTTGAGGTACAGGTCTGAGTCTTGAGCGCGACACGCCGCCTCATCATGGTGAACGTTTGTGCCAAGTTTCTTTGAAATCCTATGATGCATGGTTGAAATGTGGGTCGGACAAGGTACAGTCCTTTCAAATAGTACTCATATCAACCTTTGACATGCAAGTGTGGCCTTGACATTTGAGGTGCAGGCCTGGGTCTTGTGCGTCACAAGCCGCCTCATCATGGTGAACGTTTGTGCCAAGTTTCTTTAAAATACTATGATGCATGGTTGAAATGCAGGCCGGACAAGGTACAGTTCTATCAAATAGTACTCATTTTGACCTTGACATTTGAGGTACAGGCCTGGGTCTTGTGCGCGACATGCTGTCTCATCATGGTGAACGTTTGTGCCAAGCTTCTTTCCAATCCTATGATGCATGGTTAAGATGCCAGCCAGACAACGTTAGGTGGGACTGACAGACGAACAGACGTAAAAGGGTCATAACTCTGTAAAATAATATGCAATTGTTAGACCTTGAAGGGTATGCATATCTCCTCTTGGTATAGAAGCTTCATGTACAATTGTATTGGATTCCTCCCAGTGGTTTGTAAGAAATAGGACGGACAAAATATGGCTTCAGACAGGCACAGTGACTCCTTTATACCCCCCAAAACTTTGTTTTTTTGGGGTATAACAAAACATTTTTTCCCCCTTCTCCTGTAAAAAAAAGTAAAGGAGGAAGTTACAATAGCCTTGCACTGAACCCTTTGATATATACCATGAAACGTGTAAATAAAATTAAATCTTTGAGCAAGTTTAGATGAGGGTCACCTAAGGGAACATTTCCGTGAAGTTTGGTTGAAATTTGACTGAGAGTTTCAGAGAAGATTGGAATGGACGACATATGGATGACACACATGCGCCGGACACTGAATGATCACAAAAGATCATCTATACATCTAAAAATCTATATCTTAAAATCTCATATAAATAGTAGTCAACAGAATCATTTCAATCCACTATTCTCTCTGTAAGCGTTGGTACTTATTCCTATTATCTCAAAGAAATGATTCTTACAAATACCTGTAGCAGAGGGCTTTTGTTGCGGGTAATTATTAGAATCATCCAATCAAGACAAGCAAATAGTAATTATTATCAACAAGAGGGCCATGATGGCCCTGAAATCGCTCACCTGATTTTTTTTTTTTTCACTTTAGCCCCGCCCCCTGGCGGCCATAGTTTCTGACCAATCAACTTGGCATAAAGGAATCTGATAGAGGGTCACCCTAGGAACATTTCTACAAAATTATTTGAAAATCGGCCCGACTCTTTCGGAGAAGAAGATTTTTTAATTTTTCACTATAGCCATATAAGGCAACATAGCCCCGCCCCCCTGGCGGCCATGTTTTTCGATCAATCAACTTGGCTTGAAGGAATCTGATAGAGGGTCATCCAGGAACATTTCTACAAAACTATTTGAAAATCGGCCTGACAATTTCGGAGGAGAAGATTTTTTAAGTTTTCACTATAGCCATATAAGGCAAATGTTTTTCAACCAATCAACATGGCTTAAAGGAATCTGTTAGAGGTTCATCCAAGGAACATTTCTACAAAATTATTTGAAAATAAGCCATACACTTTCGGAGGAGAAGATTTTTTCAGTTTTCACTATAGCCATATAAGGCAAAATAGCCCCGCCCTGCCTGGCGGCCATGTTTTTTCGACCAATCAACATTGCTTGAAGGAATTTGATAGAGGGTCATCCAAGGAATTCTACAAAATATATTATTTAAAAATCTGCCAACCAGTTTGGGAGAAGAAGATTTTTGAAGTTTTTTTCATTTCGTTGCCATGGAAACCAGAATTCTGCATGGATCCCAAAAATTTGAAGGAAATCCGGTGTGGTCATTGAGAGGATGCTTTCTGTGAAGTTTCATCCCAATTGACCTACTGGTTACTACTGGTTACTGAGGAGAAGAAGTTGACGCACGCCGGACAAAAGGCGATCACAATAACTCACCTTGAGCAAAGCTCAGGTGAGCTAACAACATAGTGGTGCATGTTAAAGTGAAAAACTTATCATTGCATGTCCTCTGGTTTATAAATAATCAAAAGAAAGCCACTATCTGCTTCTTACTTTCACATTTCTTGTAAATGCATGTTCTCAGGCTGAATAAAAATCAATATCAGCACAATTCTAATCTTTAACATTCAAGTCACATATGAATTCACTCCAATGACACAGCATGTAGCCTCATTCTGAACTGTGGACCGAACTCAGTTGGATTTGAGTCACATAACACATCAAGTGATATAATTCATTCATCATAATGATACTTGTAGCTGTATGGAGGCTTGATTAGTAGATATATTAATTGAGGTGTGATGTCTGTAGTCTGGAAAATAAAAAAACATGGTGGTAACTTATGTTCAGGGGATATAACTCTTCACAGTTTGAGGAATAAGGATGGTCATCGCACTTGGCCGAGACTTCATGCCCATGAACATTCACAGCAACTGTGAAAAACATGTGTTGAGAACTGTCCAAGGCAGAGAAAAGACTATCGATCTTACTTGTTACACAACGCCCATGAACACCCGTAGCAAGTTTAACCCTTTCCCACATATGACAATTCTGCAGAAGACGACTTTGAAGATATTTTGTCAAAAAATAGAAAATCTCTATAATTGAATGGATAACCTATGACTAAGAGAGGAAAACATTGTGGCAAAAGGAGAAATTGCTCATTTTGAGCAATTTCTTCTTTTGTCACTATGTTTTCAAAAAGCTGTCTGCTGCAGAGGCATCAGAGAGCGTCTATATGAGGGAAAGGGTTAATGAAGATTTGATGAGAACTATAATAACAAGAGGGCCATGATGGCCCTGGAATCGCTCACCTGATTATTATTTTTTCACTTTAGCTATATAAGCCCCGCCCCCTGGCAGCCATAGTTTCTGACCAATCAACTTGGCTTGAAGGAATCTGATAGAAGGTCACCCTTGGAACATTTCTACAAAATTATTTGAAAATCGGCCAGACACTTTTGGAGGAGAAGATTTTTTAAGTTTTCACTATAGCCATATAATGCAAAATAGCCCTGCCCACTGGCGGCCATGTTTTTTGACCAATCAACATGGCTTGAAGGAATCTAATAGAGGGTCATCCAAGGAACATATCTACAAAATTATTTGAAAATCGGCCGGACTCTTTCGGAGAAGAAGATTTTTTAAGTTTTCACTAGAGCAATATAAGGCAAAATAGCCCCGCCCCCCTGGCGGCCATGTTTTTCGACCAATCAACATGGCTTGAAGGAACCTGATAGAGGGTCATCCAAGGAACATTTCTACAAAATTATTTGAAAATCGGCCTGACACTTTCGGAGGAGACGATGTTTTAAGTTTTCACTATAGCCATATATGGCAAAATAGCCCCGCCGCCCCTGGCGGCCATGTTTTTTGACCAATCAACATGGCTTGAAGGAATCTGATAGAGGGTCATCCAAGGAGCATTTCTACAAAATTATTTGAAAATCTGCCAACCAGTTTGGGAGAAGAAGATTTTTTATGTTTTCACTATAGCCATATAAGGCAAAATAGCCCTGCCCACTGGCGGTCATGTTTTTCGACCAATCAACATGGCTTGAAGGAACCTGATAGAGGGTCATCCAAGGAACATTTCTACAAAATTATTTGAAAATCTGGCAACCAGTTTGGGAGGAGAAGATTTTTTAAGTTTTCACTATAGCCATATAAATGCAAAATAGCCCTGCCCACTGGCGGCCATGTTTTTTGACCAATCAACATGGCTTGAAGGAATCTGATAGAGGGTCATCCAAGGAACATTTCTACAAAATTATTTGAAAATCTGGCAACCAGTTTGGGAGAAGAAGAATTTTGAAGTTTTTTTCATTTCGTTGCCATGGAAACCATAATTATGCATGGATCCCAAAATGTTTAAGGAAATCTGGTGAGGTCATTGAGAGGATGCTTTCTGTGAAGTTTCATCCAAATTGACCCACTGGTTACTGACGAGAAGAAGTTGACGCACGACGGACGACGCACAAAAGGCGATCACAATAACTCACCTTGAGCAAAGCTCAGGTGAGCTAAAAAGTGAGTGGAATCATTTGTGGATGCTGACCTAACCTCGGTAAGCACAGTTTTTGTGTATAATTATTTTATTTTTTTTAGACAAAGAGAACTATTAAATGTGAAATCATTTCATCATAGACTGTTTCTAAGCTTTATACACTGTTTGTACACAGGAAATCACTAATATAAATTCAAAGATGGCAAAGTGGATTTTATCACAATAACTCACCTTGAGCAAAG
This sequence comes from Serripes groenlandicus, assembly GCA_031761405.1. NCBI lineage: Eukaryota > Metazoa > Mollusca > Bivalvia > Cardiida > Cardiidae > Serripes > Serripes groenlandicus. Next base: position 11,694,148 of record JASEVX010000012.1, read on the forward strand.
CTCGGGTGAGCTAAAAACAAGAGGGCTATGATGGCCCCTGATTTAATTTTTTTTCACTTTAGCCATATAAGGCAAAACAGCCCTGCCTCCTGGTGGCCATCTTTTTTATATACCAATAACCATGGCTAGAAGTAATCTCGAAGACAGTCAATCTGGGTCATCCAAGGAACATTTATACAAAATTGTTCAAAAATCTGCCACACATTTAAGGCAAAACAGACCTACCCCCCTAGTGGCCATGTTTTTTGACAACATGGATTGAAGGAGTGTTAGAGGGGCACCAAAGAATCATTTCTACAAATTTGCACAATAGCACCCCCCGACAGCCTTATTTTCTACTGTTCAACATGGCTTGAAGGAATCTGATAGTGGGTCACTTAAGGAACATTTCTACAAAACTATTTGAAAATCGGCCTGACGCTTACGGAGGAGAAGATTTTATAAGTTTTTACTATAGCCATATAATGCAAACAAGTCCCGTTTCATTGCCATGGAAACCAGAATTCTGCATGGATCCCACAAATTTGAAAGAATTCTAGTGAGGTCATTGAGAGGATGCTTTCTGTGAAGATTCATCCCAGTTGAACCATTGGTTACTGAGGAGAAGATGTTGACGGATAACGCACAACGGACGCTTGGCAAAAGGCGATCACAATAACTCACCTTGAGCACTTCATGCTAAAAATACACTTCAGATTTACTAATAAGCCTTCTGCAAGTATTTTTTTTTATTATAAAGCTTAAAAACCTTCAATTACAAGATGCCACTGCACCTGAAAGCTTTTAAACACCGTTTATCATAAAAAATGTCTTCCAATACACAATGATTTCAACTCTTTGAGCTATATAACTTTTTCAGATATTTCCATTTCAAAAGAAATCTAAATATAGCTTATTAGGCATGGAGTTAATTCACACACAAATCATACATTCCACAAAGGAAATGGAGGGCAAGTCTGTATTAGAAAATACCTCTCATGAAAGGAATCCAGCCTTGCAAAGTGGTTAGCATCAGGGATCTATAACTAGGCGTCTCATGTTTGATCCCTGGTCATGTCTCATTGGTTATAGGCAAGGTATTTTTCCTAACCTATTACATGTACGGAGATCAATTAGAATTTAAAACAGGCAAAAGTTATTTTGGCTCTTGGACCATGCAGCGTATCAATAATTAGGAATTATGTTTCAGACACTTTTTTTTTTAATAACAAGAGCGCCAAGATCGCCCTAAATCGATCACCCGAGTGAAAGTATAGTAGCAAATATTTATCTGCAATGTTATTTTCTTATGCCACCTTGCTGCCCTGTTTTTCAACCAACCAATATGGCTTGAACAATTATTGTAGAGGGTCATTCAAGGAACATTTCTATCCAATTATCTTGGAAACGGACCAGCGGATTTTGCAGGAGAAGAATGTTCAAGTTTGGGCATTTTTTTCTCACTTTGTGATGCTGCAGTAACCAAAGTTCTACACTGAATGTATGTCTTTGAACAATTTTGAAAGAGGATCAACAAAGTATCATTCCTGTAAAATGAAGTTGAAATTGGTCCAATGGAATTGTAGGAGTCATCATTTGAAGCTAAAAGTGAATGTGCGATGACTCCTAGTTTCTATAATTTTATACACAATTAATATGGCTTGAAGAAATTAGAGCAGAGGGCCAATGAAGTAAGATTTTTATGATATAATCTTAAAAATAATCCAAGCACTGGCTGCCATGTTTTTCAACCAATCAATATGGCTTTTACAAATTTTGTAGGGTCATTTGTAGGGTCATTCAAGGATAAGTTTCTACCAAATTATATTGGAATCTGACAAGCAGATTCAGAGAAGAATTTTAAAGTAAGGACATTTTGTCCCCTTTCTGATGCCGCGGCAACCAAATTTCTCAAAGGAATTTAAATCTTTGAACAATTTTGAAAGAGGACCACCAAAGGAACATTTCTGTGAAGTTTGATTGAAATTGGTCCTGTGGTTAATAAGTAGCTGATGGTTAAAGCTAAAATATAATGAAGGACGACGGACAGAGAGTCACTGAGTGATTAGAATAAAATAGAATAGATCACCTTGAGCCTTTGGCTCAGGTGAGATAATCATTTATGTAAGTTTAATGCTTTGGGATTTACGCTCCGGACAAGGAATGCCTACTACACTATGGCTTGACTTTACTTCGAAAAGTCAAGCTAAAAATTAAAGCAAGATGTTAACACTTTGACACAAAATTGTTAAGTACCTGGGTTGATCCAATTCTATTGTTTGACAGGTCAAACTAGTATCATTCATACTTAAAATTTTGATTTGTACAAGACATTAAAGTCCAACAGGCTTTTAAGTAATTTAACTCAAAATCATATATATATATATTTTTGCTTAAATGTATTTTAAGTTTAAAATCCGAAAGTAATTTTAATAATAGCTGTTTACAAAAACTCATTTGAGCCCTAGGTAAAGAATTGTGTGTACAGGGTGTGCAGCTTAGCCAGAATGTAATGATGAATTGATTAGAGATAAAATTAATGTTGGTTTCAAAAATCTTTCAGTCATATCATGACAGCCAGTTCACCTACCCATGGATTTCTTGGCTGTCTCACACCAGTACTCCACATATCAGACATTCCAAGTAACTGGCTGCTGTTCCACATAGATTGTTTGCTTAATGGTGGTAGATCATGAATGAGGCTTGTCGCATTGACAGACCTTACTCATTGCCCTAGATGTCAATGTTGTTATTTAACATCCAGTTAATCCTCGCTTCTGAATAATGGTTTCATTAATTATACATGTTACAATAGGGAATCTGCCATAGCCGAGTGGTTAACATCATGGATCCCACCTTGATATAACTGAAATAATGTTGAAAATGGCGCAAAACCCCTATAAAAAGAATATGTATTTAATGAAAATTTGTTAGCAGTTGAATAAAGTTTCCATTTTGAATTGCAAACTGATAGTAATTTATAATGGCGTATTCATTTCATGTTTATCAATGAAGTCTTGAATGGTGGTAAGAGTAAATTCTTTAATTGAAGAAGTGTTTCAAGTCATTTAAATGTGAAAACAATGCATTTTTTGTTAATCATTGTAGAAAAGTGAGACACAGCTCCTCATTAGCAATGTCTACCTTCTCCATCACGTTTCATGACTCAAGAGGTCCAGATAAGGAGGGGTATTAAGCTCTTTTCCCACAATTTCTCTCTCATTATTAAAGCAAACCCTATGTGGTGGGTACTCAATAGAGGACAAACAACATAGGGTTAGAGGGTCAAAAAAGGATATTAGAACAAGCAATATGCCCCTTATCTAGAACTCTGAATTATTATTTGCTAGTAAAACAAGAGCTGTCGGAGGACAGCATGCTCGACTATTCCACCACTTATTTGATTACCGAGATAATGTAGTTGCATGCTAAACATTAACCACAATGTCTTAAAGGGTGATAATTTGCATTATATGCAGGATAGAGTTATTTAACTTGATTATTTTCATAGGTGTGATGGTTGGGAAGGGTTGTATAATGTTTCAATGGAATGCATCAAGTAGTTACCAAGATTTGGACTCTTAATGTAGTTGCACGCAAACCTTTAACCATATGCAACTAGTTCAAAGTTATTGCAAAAAGTAGTGTTTTTTTCCGTTAAAGGTCAAAGTGACCTTGACCTTTGGCCTGTTTGAGTCAAGTGCTGATCATGACCATCACCCAAACTAAGTTTCAGCGTCATAGGCCTAAGCAATCAGTAGTTTTAAAGCAAGGAATGTTTCTGTATTGAAGGTCACAGTGAACTTGTACTTTGACCTATTGACACCAAACTCTCTAGGCATCACCAACTTGCTATGATGTATGTCCATATGAAGTTTAAAGATCATAGGCCTAGGCGTATGTAAGTTATAAGGGTAAATGCTAGCTTTCACACACACTTCATTAACTGTTTCTTTACAGAAAGGTCACAGTGACCTTGACCTTTGACCTAGTAACTCCAAACTCTCTAAGCAAAACCAACTTGAAGATCACAGGTCTAAGTGTATGTTAGTGAAAGGGTACTCTTTATCAAGCTGTCTCTCTCTATCTTGATAGAGTGTGCGTCTCTCTCCCTATGTCTATATGTCTCTGTTTATCTGTGTGTGTGTTTCTCTCTCTCTCTTTCTGACTGTCTGTCTGTCTGTTTGAAAATCATTTTATTCTGATAAAACTTGATAGTATCCGACAAAGTACCCTATTGTGAAAACAGTCATATATAGTTTATTTATATACCTATACTCATCTGATGTATACGTGATTTTCCACATCATTTACATTATCCACCGATATGTGTGGATGCGCCGACTATAATTTCAATGAAACCTATTTCTGGAATTACAAAAAAAAATCCTTTACATACTCTATAGAACATAGTGCTTCAAAATGTGAAATATAGCTGTACTTATTGACCAAGAAGCTACCCAATGTGAGATCTAAATCGGTAAAGACTTCTTTTGACATGATATCGAACCTGTAGTAAAATGAAATTCAAATCTGTATAGACAAACTGTCGAACCTGTAGTAAATGAAATTTAAATCTGTATTATGAAACACTGTCTACCTAGTAGAAAAATCAAATTCAAATCTATAAAGACACACTGTCGAACCGGTCGTAAAATGAAATATACAACTTTGTATAGACACACCGTCGCACTGGTAGAAAAACGAAATTCAAATATGTATAGACATGCATTAATATCTAGCGAGTTACTAGTGTCCCTTGAGATCTGTAAAAACAGTTTTTATCTAATATTATAGACCAAGTGGCTACCCAAGGGGAGATCTGAATCTTTATATACTTCTTTTTGATCTAAATATTGCCTATATATCAGTCAATCATGAAGAACTAGAAATATCACTGAAGGTGATGAATACCCCCAGCTGGTGCCTGACAATATACATATGTATGAGAAATTCAAGGGGCCATAACTCATTTAAAAATAATTCCAGTGCAACACGCCGACAATATGAACAACTAGGCTTGGTATCAATCATTCTTGTGAAGTTATATTGAATTCTGAACAAGGGTTGCTGAGAAATAGTGTTCCCAAGAAATATCCACAGACCAACGGACCGACAAACCGACAGACAAGTGTGATTCCTATATAGCCCCCATTATACTATGTATCTGGGTGTATAATTATCAAATTCAAATCTGTATGGACAGTTTTCATCTAATGTTAAAGAGACTATCCGAGGTGAGATCTAAATCTGTAAAGACACTCTGTCAAACCTATAGAGAAATCAAATTCAAATATATATATATACACGCATTTTAAAAAGACTAACAAGTAACTTGTGTCCTCTTAGATCTATCTATATAGATAGTTTTCAACAAATATTAAAGACTGAGAGACTACACGTGTTGAGACCTAAATCGGTAAAGACTTCTTTTGACATGAAGTCGAACCTGTAGTAAAATGACACTCAAATCTGTTTAGACAATCTGTCGAACTGGTAGAAACAAAATTAAATTCAAATCTGTATAGACACACTGCCGAACCTGTAATAAAAATGAATTCAAAAATCTGTATAGACACACTGCCGTACCTATTAAAAAACAAATTCAAATATGTATAGATACAATGTCAAACTTATGGAAAAATCAAATTCAAATCTTAATAGACACACTTTCGAAACTATTGAAGAATCAAATTCAAATATATATACACACACTGTCTAACCTGTTGAAAAAGAAAAATCAAATTTAAATCTGTTTAGACACACATTTTAAAATGACTAGCGAGTAACTAGTATCCTCTTAGATGTATATAGACAGTTTTCAACAAATATTAAAGCCTGAGAGACTACATCAGTTTAGACCTAAATCAAAGCTGTATCGACACTCTCTCGAACCTGTAGAAAAATCCAATTTAAATCTGTATAGACACACTGCCAAACCTGAAGTAAAATTAAAATTAAAATTTGTATAAAAACACTGTCGGACCTATTGAAAAATTCAATTCAAATCTGTAGACACACTGTCTAAACTATTAAAAAATCAAATTCAAATCTGTATAGAAACATTGTCAACCTATTTAACAAAATTAAATTCAAATCTGTATAGACACACTGCCGAACCTGTAATAAAAATAAATTAAAAATCTGTATAGACACACTGCCGAACCTATTTAAAAATTCAATTCAAATCTGTATAGACACTGTCGAACCTATTGAAAAATCAAATTCAAATCTTAATAGACACGCTGTCGGACCTATTAACAAGAGGCCCAAGAGGGCCAGTATCGCTCCACGGCCATAAGGCAAAAATAAAATCTCCAAACAGCCCTGCCCCGTGGTGGCTATTTTTTTTAACAACCACCATGGCTTAAAGGAATCTTGTAGAGTGTCACCAAAGGAATGTTTCTGCAAAATTATTTGAAAATATGCCTGACACTTTCGGAGGAGAAGATTTTTTAAGTTTTCACTATGGTCATATAAGTCAAAATAGCCCCGCCCTCTGGCGGCCATGTTTTTCGACCAATCAACATGGCTTGAAGGAATCTGATAGAGGGTCGAGGGTCACCCAATGAACATTTCTACAAAATTATTTGAAAATCGGCTGAACACTTTCGGAGAAGAAGATGTTTTAAGTTTTCACTATAGCTATATAACGCAAAAAAGCCCCGCCCCCTGGCGGCCATGTTTTTCGCCCAATCAACATTTCTTGAAGGAATCTAATTAAGGTTCACACAAGGAACATTTCTACAAAATTATTTGAAAATCGGCCTGACACTTTTGGAGGAGAAGATTTTTTAAGTTTGCTCTTTAGCCATATAGGCAAAATAGCCCCGCCCTGTGACGGCCATGTTTTTTTACCAATCAACATGGCTTGAAGGAATCTGATAGAGGGTCACCCACGGAACATTTCTACATAATTATTTGAAAATCTGCTGAACACTTTTTGAGAAGAAGATTATTTAAGTTTTCACTATAGCTATATAAGGCAAAAAAGCCCCGCCCCCTGGCGGCCATGTTTTCGCCCAATCAAAATTTCTTGAAGGAATCTAATAAAGGGTCACCCAAGGAACATTTCTACAAAATTATTTGAAAATCGGCCTGACACTTTCAGAGAAGAAGATTTTTTAAGTTCTCACTATTTTTTTCTTTCGGTTGCCATGGAAACCAGAATTTTGAATGGATCAAAAAAATTTGAAGGAATTTAGTAGAGGACATTGAGAGGATGCTTCCCATGAAGTTTCAACCAAATTGGCCAAGTGGTTAGGGAGAAGAAGTCGTCTAAAGGAAAAAGTTAACGCACACACGGACAATTCGCCATGACATAAGCTCGACTGGCTTTCAGCCAGTGGAGCTAAAAATCAAATTCAAATCTTAATAGACACACTATCGAAACTATTGAAGAATCAGATTCAAATATATATACACACAGTGTCTAACCTGTTGAAAAAGAAAAATCAAATTCAAATTTGTATAGACACACTGATGAACCTACGGAAAGATCAAATTTAAATCTGTTTAGACACACATTTTAAAATGTCTAGCGAGTAACTAGTATCCTCTTAGATGTATATAGACAGTTTTCAACAAATATTAAAGCCTGAGAGACTACATGAGTTTAGACCTAAATCAAAGCTGTATAGACACTCTGTTGAACCTGTAGAAAAATCCAATTTAAATCTGTATAGACACACTGCCGAACCTGTAATAAAAATAAATTAAAAATCTGTATAGACACACTGCCGAACCTATTTAAAAATTCAATTCAAATCTTAATAGACACTGTCGAACCTATTGAAAAATCAAATTCAAATCTTAATAGACACGCTGTCGGACCTATTAAAAATCAAATTCAAATCTTAATAGACACACTATCGAAACTATTGAAGAATCAGATTCAAATATATATACACACAGTGTCTAACCTGTTGAAAAAGAAAAATCAAATTCAAATCTGTATAGACACACTGATGAACCTACGGAAAGATCAAATTTAAATCTGTTTAGACACACATTTTAAAATGTCTAGCGAGTAACTAGTATCCTCTTAGATGTATATAGACAGTTTTCAACAAATATTAAAGCCTGAGAGACTACATGAGTTTAGACCTAAATCAAAGCTGTATAGACACTCTGTTGAACCTGTAGAAAAATCCAATTTAAATCTGTATAGACAGACTGTCAGACCTATTGAAAAATTCAATTCAAATCTGTAGACACACTGTCTAAACTATTAAAAAATCAAATTCAAATCTGTATAGACACACTGCCGAACCTGTAATAAAAATGAATTAAAAATCTGTATAGACACACTGCCAAACCTATTTAAAAATTCAATTCAAATCTGTATAGACACTGTCAAACCAATTGAAAAATCAAATTCAAATATGTATAGACACGCTGTCGGACTTATTAAAAAACAAATTCAAATATGTATAGATATAATGTCAAATTCAAATATAAATCTGTATAGACACACTGTCAAACCCATTGAAAAATTCAAGTCAATCTGTATAGACACACTCGTGACACTGTCGAACCCATTGAAAAATTCAATTCAATCTGTATAGACACACTGTTGAACCTATTGAAAAATCAAATTCAAATCTGTATAGACACACTGTCAAACCTATTAAAAATTCAAATCTGTTAAGACACACTGCCGAACCTATTAAAAATTCAAATCTGTTTAGAAACACTGTCGAACCTATTGAAAAATCAAATTCAAATCTGTTTAGAAACACTGTCAAACCTATTGAAAAATCAAATTCAAATCTATATAAACACACTGTCGAAACTATTGAAAAATCAAATTCAAATCTGTATAGACACACTGTGGAACCTATTAAAACATTCAATTCTGTATAGACACACTGTCCAACCTATTGAAAAATCAAATTCAAATCTGTGAAGACACACTGTCGAACCTATTGAAAAATTAAATTCAAATCTGTATAAACACACTGTCGAACCTATTGAAAAATCAAATTCAAATCGGTTTAGACACACTGTCCAACCTATTGAAAAATTCAATTCAAATCTGTTAAGAAACACTGTCAAACCTATTGAAAAATCAAATTCAAATCTGTATAGACACACTGTGGAACCTATTAAAACATTCAATTCTGTATAGACACACTGTCCAACCTATTGAAAAATCAAATTCAAATCTGTATAGACACACTGTGGAACCTATTAAAACATTCAATTCTGTATAGACACACTGTCCAACCTATTGAAAAATCAAATTCAAATCTGTGAAGACACACTGTCGAACCTATTGAAAAATTTAATTCAAATCTGTATAAACACACTGTCGAACCTATTGAAAAATCAAATTCAAATCTGTTTAGACACACTGTCCAACCTATTGAAAAATTCAATTCAAATCTGTTAAGAAACACTGTCAAACCTATTGAAAAATCAAATTCAAATCTGTATAGACACACTGTGGAACCTATTAAAACATTCAATTCTGTATAGACACACTGTCCAACCTATTGAAAAATCAAATTCAAATCTGTATAGACACACTGTCCAACCTATTGAAAAATTCAATTCAAATCTGTATAAACACACTGTCGAAACTACATAAGTTGAGCCCTTAATCGGTAAAAACTTCTTTTGACATGAAGTCGAACCTGTATTAAAATGACATTCAAATCTGTATAGACACTCTGTCGAACCGGTAGAAAAATCAAATTCAAATCTGTATAGACACACTGTCCAACCTATTGAAAAATTCAATTCAAATCTGTATAGAAACACTGTCAAACCTATCGAAAAATCAAATTCAAATCTGTATAAACACACTGTTGAAACTACATGAGTTGAGCCCTTAATCGGTTAAAACTTCTTTTGACATGAAGTCGAACCTGTATTAAAATGACATTCAAATCTGTATAGACACTCTGTCGAACCGGTAGAAAAATCAAATTCAAACCTGTATAGACACACTGCCGAACCTGTAGTACAATGAAATTAAAATCTGTATAGACACACTGTTGAACCTATTAAAAAATCAAATCTGTTTAGACACACTGTGGAACCAATTGAACAAGAGGCCCAAGAGGGCCAGTATCGCTCCACGGCCAAAAGGCAAAAATAAAATCTCCAAACAGCCCTGCCCCGTGGTGGCTATTTTTTTTAACAACCACCATGGCTTAAAGGAATCTTGTAGAGTGTCACCAAAGGAATGTTTCTGCAAAATTATTTGAAAATATGCCTGACACTTTCGGAGGAGAAGATTTTTTAAGTTTTCACTATGGTCATATAAGTCAAAATAGCCCCGCCCTCTGGCGGCCATGTTTTTCGACCAATCAACATGGCTTGAAGGAATCTGATAGAGGGTCACCCAATGAACATTTCTACAAAGTTATTTGAAAATCGGCTGAACACTTTCGGAGAAGAAGATGTTTTAAGTTTTCACTATAGCTATATAACACAAAAAAGCCCCGCCCCCTGGCGGCCATGTTTTTCGCCCAATCAACATTTCTTGAAGGAATCTAATTAAGGTTCACACAAGGAACATTTCTACAAAATTATTTGAAAATCGGCCTGACACTTTTGGAGGAGAAGATTTTTTAAGTTTGGTCTTTAGCCATATAGGCAAAATAGCCCCGCCCTGTGACGGCCATGTTTTTTTACCAATCAACATGGCTTGAAGGAATCTGATAGAGGGTCACCCACGGAACATTTCTACATAATTATTTGAAAATCTGCTGAACACTTTTTGAGAAGAAGATTATTTAAGTTTTCACTATATAAGGCAAAAAAGCCCCGCCCCCTGGCGGCCATGTTTTTCGCCCAATCAAAATTTCTTGAAGGAATCTAATAAAGGGTCACCCAAGGAACATTTCTACAAAATTATTTGAAAATCGGCCTGACACTTTCGGAGAAGAAGATTTTTTAAGTTCTCACTATTTTTTTCTTTCGGTTGCCATGGAAACCAGAATTTTGAATGGATCAAAAAAATTTGAAGGAATTTAGTAGAGGACATTGAGAGGATGCTTCCCATGAAGTTTCATCCAAATTGGCCAAGTGGTTAGGGAGAAGAAGTCGTTTAAAGGAAAAAGTTAACGCACGCACGACGGACAATTCGCCATGACATAAGCTCGACTGGCTTTCAGCCAGTGGAGCTAAAAATCAAATTCCGATCTGTATAGACCTACTGTTGAACCTTTTGAAAAATTCAATTCAATCTGTATAGACACTGTTGAACCTATTGAAAAATCAAATTCAAATCTGTATAAACACACTGTCCAACCTATTAAAAAAATCAAATTCAAATATGTATAGACACACTGTCGAACCCATTGAAAAATTCAATTCAATCTGTATTGACACACTGGTGAACCTATTGAAAAATTCAATTCAAATCCGTATAGACACACTGTCGAACCTATTAAAAATTCAAATCTGTTAAGACACACTGTCGAACCTATTAAAAATTCAAATCTGTTTAGAAACACTGTCAAACCTATTGAAAAATCAAATTCAAATCTGTTTAGACACACTGTCCAACCTTTTGAAAAATTCAATTCAAATCTGTTTAGAAACTATTGAAAAAACAAATTCAAATCTGTATAGACACACTGTGGAACCTATTAAAACATTCAATTCTTTATAGACACACTGTAGAACCTATTGAAAAATCAAATTCAAATCTGTTTAGACACACTGCCCAACCTATTGAAAAATCAAATTCAAATCTGTATAGAAACACTGTCAACCCTATTGAAAAATTCAATTCAATCTGTATTGACACACTGGTGAACCTATTGAAAAATTCAATTCAAATCTGTATAGAAACACTGTCAACCCTATTGAAAAATTCAATTCAAATCTGTATAGAAACACTGTCAACCCTATTGAAAAATCAAATTCAAATCTGTATAAACAAACACACTGTCGAAACTACATGAGTTGAGCCCTTAATCGGTAAAAACTTCTTTTGACATGAAGTCGAATCTGTATTAAAATGACATTCAAATCTGTAGACACTCTGTCGAACCGGTAGAAAAATCAAATTCAAACCTGTATAGACACACTGCCGAACCTGTAGTAAAATGAAATTAAAATCTGTATAGACACACTGTCGAACCTATTGAAAAATTCAATTCAAATATGTTTAGACACACTGTTGAACATATTAAAAAATCAAATCTGTTTAGACACACTGTGGAACCAATTGAACAAGAGGCCCAAGAGGGCCAGTATCGCTCCACGGCCATAAGGCAAAAATAAAATCTCCAAACAGCCCTGCCCCGTGGTGGCTATTTTTTTTACCAACCACCATGGCTTAAAGGAATCTTGTAGAGTGTCACCAAAGGAATGTTTCTGCAAAATTATTTGAAAATATGCCTGACACTTTCGGAGGAGAAGATTTTTTAAGTTTTCACTATGGTCATATAAGTCAAAATAGCCCCGCCCTCTGGCGGCCATGTTTTTCGACCAATCAACATGGCTTGAAGGAATCTGATAGAGGGTCACCCAATGAACATTTCTACAAAATTATTTGAAAATCGGCTGAACACTTTCGGAGAAGAAGATGTTTTAAGTTTTCACTATAGCTATATAACGCAAAAAAGCCCCGCCCCCTGGCGGCCATGTTTTTCGCCCAATTAACATTTCTTAAAGGAATCTAATTAAGGTTCACACAAGGAACATTTCTACAAAATTATTTGAAAATCGGCCTGACACTTTTGGAGGAGAAGATTTTTTAAGTTTGCTCTTTAGCCATATAGGCAAAATAGCCCCGCCCTGTGACGGCCATGTTTTTTTACCAATCAACATGGCTTGAAGGAATCTGATAGAGGGTCACCCACGGAACATTTCTACATAATTATTTGAAAATCTGCTGAACACTTTTTGAGAAGAAGATTATTTAAGTTTTCACTATAGCTATATAAGGCAAAAAAGCCCCGCCCCCTGGCGGCCATGTTTTTCGCCCAATCAAAATTTCTTGAAGGAATCTAATAAAGGGTCACCCAAGGAACATTTCTACAAAATTATTTGAAAATCGGCCTGACACTTTCGGAGAAGAAGATTTTTTAAGATCTCACTATTTTTTTCTTTCGGTTGCCATGGAAACCAGAATTTTAAATGGATCAAAAAAATTTGAAGGAATTTAGTAGAGGACATTGAGAGGATGCTTCCCATGAAGTTTTAACCAAATTGGCCAAGTGGTTAGGGAGAAGAAGTCGTTTAAAGGAAAAAGTTAACGCAAGCACGCACGACGGACAATTCGCCATGACATAAGCTCGACTGGCTTTCAGCCAGTGGAGCTAAAAATTCAATTCAAATCTGTATAGAAACACTGTCAAACCTATTGAAAAAACAAAGTCAAATATGTATAGACACGCATTTTAAAATGTCTAGCAAGTATATTGTGTCCTGTTAGATCTATATAGACAGTTTATAACAAATACTGAAGACTACATAAGTTGAGACCTTAATCGGTAAAGACTTCTTTTGAGATGAAGTTGAACCTGTATTAAAATGACATACAAATCTGTATAGACACTCTGTCGAACCGGTAGAAAAATGAAATTCAAACCTGTATAGACAAACTGCCGAACCTGTAGTAAAATGAAATACAAATCTGTATAGACGCACTGTCAAACCTTTTGAAAAATCCAATTCAAATCTGTATAGATACACTGCCAAACCTATTAAAAATCCAATTCAAATCTGTATAGACACTCTGTCGAACCGGTAGAAAAATCAAATTCAAACCTGTAGTAAAATGAAATTCAAATCTGTATAGACACACTGTCGAACCTTTTGAAAAATCTAATTCAAATCTGTATAGATACACTGTCAAACCTATTGAAAAATCAAATTCAAATCTGTATAGACACACTGTCGAACCTATTGAACAATCAAATTCCGATCTGTATAGACATACTGTTGAACCTTTTGAAAAATCAAATTCAAATCTGTATAGACACGCATTTTAAAATGACTAACGAGTAACTAGTGTCCTCTTAGATCTATATAGATAGTTTTCAACAAATATTAAAGACAGAGACTACATGAGTTGAGACCTAAATCGGTAAAGACTTCTTTTTACATGAAGGCAAACCTGTATCATTCAAATCTGTATAGGCACTTTGTCGAACCGGTAGAAAAATCAATTCAAATCTGTATAGACACACTGCCAAGTGCCAAACCTGTAGTAAAATGAAATTAAACAAGAGGACCATGATAGTCCTATATTGCTCACCTGATTTAATCAAAATTAAAAAGTTTTCATTGTTCTTTGTCTATACATATATACGGAAAACAAGCAACACACCCTGGTGGCCATGTTTATCATCCTATCAAAATAATTTGAAGTCTTAGTAGAGGGGCACCCAAAGAAAATTCATGGCAAATGGACAAGAATATTTTTAGTGTTTACCGTAACAAGTCTATGTAAAACAAGTGATCCCCAGGTCGGAGCCATGTTTGAGACCAGGGCTATAATAATTTGACCAATCTTGGTAGAAGTCCACTAGATGAAGTTAGATTTCAAATATTAAACTTTTAAACAAGATTTTTAAAGTTTTTCCCTATTCGAGTATATGTAAAACAAGTGACCCAGGTGGGGCCATTTTTGACCCAAGTGCTATAATTTGAACAATCTTGGTAGGGGTCTACTAGATGATGCTACATACAAAATAAAAAAGGCCTGGGCCTTCTACTTTTAGACAAGATGATTTTTTAATTTTTTTCCCTTTATGAGTCTATGTAAAACAAGTGACCCCCAGGGACGGTTAATTTTGACCCAAGGGCTATAATTTGAACAATCTTGGTAGAGGTCCACTATATGATGCTACATACCAAATATTAAAGGCCTGGGCCCTCTACTCTTAGACAAGAAGATTTTTAAAGGTGTTTCCCTATATGAGTCTATGAACAAGCTCCGCTCCCCGGTGGCCATGTTTTTCAACGGATCGGAAATATTTGAACAATCTTGTCAAAGGGTGCCCCAAGGAACATTTGTGCAAAATAATTTTCAAATCGGACCAGTACTTTTGGACAAGAAGATTTTTAAAGTTTTAACAATGCACATATAAGGAAAACAAGCTCCGCCCTCTGGCGGCCATGTTTTTCAACGGATCGGAGATATTTGAACAATCTTGGTAAAGGGTGCCCCAAGGGACATTTGTGCAAAATAATTTTCAAATCGGGCCCGTACTTTTGGACAAGAAGTTTTTTAAAGTTTTAACAATGCACATATAAGGAAAACAAGCTCCGCCCCTGGTGGCCATGTTTTTCAACGGATTGGAAATATTTGAACAATCTTGGTAAAGGGTGCCCCAAGCGACATTTGTGCAAAATAATTTTCAAATCGGGATCGGGCCCGTACTTTTGGACAAGAAGTTTTTTAAAGTTTTAACAATGCACATATAAGGAAAACAAGCTCCGCCCCTGGTGACCATGTTTTTCAACGGATCGGAAATATTTGAACAATCCTGGTAGAAGCTACCCCAAGGAACATTTGTGCACATATAAGGAAAACAAGCTTCGCCCCTGGCGGCCATGTTTTTCAACGGATCGGAAATATTTGAACAATCTTGGTAGAAGCTACCCCAAGAAACATTTGTGCAAAATAATTTTCAAATCGGGCCAGTACTTTTGGACAAGAAGATTTTTTAAGTTTTGGTTAATTTCCCCTTTTTTGTTGCCGTGTCAGCCAAAGTTTTGCATGGAATAGAATTCTTTGAACAAGTTTGAAAGAGATCCACCAAAGGAACATTTCTGTAAAATTATTTTGAATTTGGTTAATTGGTTTAGGAGGAGAAGGCGTTTGTAGGAAAATGTGAACGGACGGACGAGGACGACGGACGGTGAGCGATCACAAAAGCTCACCTTGGACTTTGTGCATAGGTGAGCTAAACATGTATAGACACTTTGTAAAGGCATGAACACAGCATATTTAAATGACAACACTTATTTAATGGAGATGAAAAAAATGTTAACGAAAATAAACGGCCTTTACGACATCCAAATTAGTATAGACAAATTTCAACCAAATCTATTAAGACTTTCGCTGCTTCCAACGTTTGAGCATGTGTACCACTATTTAACCGGCGGCTGTGTATATCACACAGGCGTGAGGGCTACACAAGGCTGCGCGAGCTTCTTTTCTGGATGGAATTAAGGGTATTGAGATTAAATATCAGATATTAAAATACTGGTGTATTTTTGACATAAAAACGAGATTTCATGCAGGCAATGCAAAAGAAGAGGGTCGATGCCCTGTCTCACTGAGCAGCATCAATACAGACAGCCATACATCAACTAGGGTTTGAGCTTCTGAACCACGCACCTTAAAGCCAAGATGTGTACCCATGTGACTTCTTCTACTCACCAGCTAGGGTCAAAACAGCATTGTACATAGCCCCCTCACCATCATGGGTCAAATCAGCCTTGTATAAAGCCCACTCACCATCATGAATCAAAGCAGCATGAGTATAAACAATTGCATGAAATGATTTCCCTTTTCTATTGGAGTATCAACACCTACAAAGATATATTTATGATAGCAAATAGATCGTTTTCTTACCTGCATTGGTTTTTAAAGCTGGGACAGAACAGGCAAGATGTCAGACATCATAAACATTGCTGTGACAAAGTTGTATCTCTGTATGAATACAGACAATCCCATGGCAGCTGGCAACTGATCTCTCCTGTGCTTCTCTTTCAAGGACTGTTATAATTTATAATGGGCTCAAAGGATCTTCTTATTGAGTTGATCGCCTTATCATGACTCAACCAGTCGACGCTTTTGACTTTGAACATTTTTATTCATGGATCGTTCAACACTTCCTGTTGATCAAAGAATATGTGATAAAGAAGTTTTCATATCCATGCAAAATTCGTTTGAAGCTATAGATAACTTCATTTCATCTCTTTTCTGATGCTGTCAGAGGGATGTGTTTTTCAACCAATCAATATGACTTGAACAAATTATGTAGAATGTCACTGAAGGAACATTTCTATTAAAATCATCTTGAAATCAGGAGCACTTTCATAAGAAAGCGATTTTTAAAGTTTTGTCATTTTGCTCCTTTTCTGATTCCACCTAGCTGCCATCTCTTTCAACCAATATAGATTTTCACCCAAGGAATTTTTCTACCAAATTATCTAGGAATCAGACAAGCAGTTTAAAAAGAGAGAATAGGCTATTATATTCAATGCTGATTTGAATCATGTAGTTGAAATAAATAATCAATTTGTGGCCCACAAAATTTGCCTGTTACAAAAGTAACCGCTGGCAGAAGCATTTTGATGCATTTGCAGCAGACTACATTTGAAAAGAACATTGAAACAAGAGGGCCATGATGGCCCTGGATCGCTCACCTGATTTTTTTTCCCACTTTAGCCCCGCCGCCTGGTGGCCATAGTTTTCGACCAATCAACAAGACTTGAAGGAATCTGATAGAGGGTCATCCTAGAAAATTTCTACAAAATTATTTAAAAAATCGGCCAAACACTTCTGGAGGAGAAGATTTCTTAAGTTTTCACTTAAGCCATATAAGGCAAAATAGCACCGCCCTGTGGCCGCTGGCAGCCATGGTTTTTTTATTTATCAAAATGGCTTGAAAGGAATCTGATAGCGAGTCATCCAAGGAACATTACTACAAAATGATTTGAAAATCAAGCAACGAGTTTGGGAGAAGAAGAATTTTAAAGTTCTTTTTGTTTCGTTGCCATGGAAACCAGAATTCTGCATGGATCCAAAAAATTTGAAGGAATTCTGGTGAGGTCATTGAGAGGTTGCTTTCTGTGATTTTTCATTCTCATTGACCCAATGGTTACTGAGGAGAAGAAATTGCCAGACGCCGGACTAAAGAAGATCACAATTGAGCTAAAAATAAGAAATTGCTTATGATTCATGAGCAAAAATAATATTTTCATTGATAAAGATTTCTATATTTTAACTAATATGTATTCAGTTGTCTGTTTAAGAATTATTGTATGTTGGAAAGGGTTAAGGGGCATCTCCCATACAGTAGTTAACCCTATCCCACCTGCAGTTTGACGCCTGTGCAGCAGTGAACATTTGAAAACATTGTGACAAAAGGAGAATTGGCTTATCATAGGAATTACTCCTTTTTGCAATGATCTTTTTAAGTAGGAGTCCAGCTAAGAATCATGCAAAGGTTGAATTGTTATCTAATGACGTGGCTTAATTGATTCAATAGATACTTGTTACTATAAAAACAAGCCCTTGTTCAAACATATCAAAAAAATAATTCATGGAATAATTTTGTGAAAAGGAACTTTTATAATCAATGATCTGCATATATGTTAATCAAATAAAATAGTTACTTTTATTCTGTTTTCAATCACAACCAGAGTTCAACTGCTGCCATAGAAACAAAACTCTTATAAATGAAGTTATATAGATGTTTTTATACATTTTCGTAGAATCTCTTACCACGTACACAGCCTTTATTGGATTGTCTCCTGAAACGTACAATTATTGATTAAATTGTTCAACTCAATCAACAGTCAATTAAAGCTGCGAGATTTAGAACCACATACTTTTCCCGAGTTGTCTTTCATGAATTGTCTTTTCTTATTGCTACCAAGTATGGAAAGTTGTGTCGGGACATATAAAAACATGTCTCTAGTTGTGTAAAGTTTACAGTAAATTTTTGCAATTGTAAAGGAAACTGTACTAGTGTAGATTGCTTCATGATGACTTGAATTCCACAATGATCGAGTGTTCAAATTGTGAAGAATGGTTTCATTTCAGTTGTTTAAATGTAACCTATTGGGGTGGTTACTAAAGTAAAATGGAATTCCTCGGTTGGTTAAAATAGTTTATTCCAGATGTACGAAGAGTGCATTACATCTGTAAAAAGAAATAAATAAACTTACTAATTACATGTAATGAAAATACCTTTTATATAAATAATAATAAGACTGGTTATGTCTAACTTATTTATGACAATCAGTTGGTTCGAACTTACGACTTCACTAAGACAAACCAACAGATGGTCATAAGAGTATTAAGACAGTATACAAATGAAACAAGTTACTTCTATACAATTACATTAACTATACTGACACAGTAATAAGGTTTTAACATCGATGTAGAGTTGAAAGTGGAAAAACAAAGGCTAACTTACCAATTTATTAAACTGAATGTATTCTTTCATACCAATACTCTACTCTTGTCTTCATGCCAAAGTGCTGTGGTGCTGTTAGTAGGACATGCCATAGTTAAGTAATGTGAAATGAACATTTGAACATGCAACATTAAGTATTAAACGAAAATAACCTACAAATGAAATGCTGCCATTCTGAAGTTTAGTTCACGAAAACCCATTTCCATTTCCAAACAATTCATTTATAAAAGAGTCACAAATACATTCCAGCCAATTACAACTTGTCTAAATGCATATAAAAATCTTACCAGTATTCAAACTACTCAAAGTTCTGAATCAATATTTGTTTTGAAGAACAATTTAAAGATGTCTGACTCTTACAAAGAATGATGACATTTGAAATTTGTTCAAGCCTTCAAGGACAACCAATGACCCCAATGACTAATAATTAACAAAAACGACATGAAATGTCAGACAATGAAAATATGACCTGTTACATAAACATTTCTGTAGAATTAAAAAAAAAAAAAACCAGTTCAAATGACAAATTTTTAATCAATTAAAATAACATAACAAAACAACTTAGTATTAATCAATAAAATAAAGAAATAATCATTTATAATAAATTGTTAACAGATCTACTATAGCTTCGTTTGTATACCAAACCAATAAAACACCCTGTTGCTTTAATTAACAAACTGTTTACAATAATCGTCAATATTTGAAGACCTTCTACATTAATTAATCCCTCATTAAAAACATGTGGATCGAGATAATACGTTATATTTTAAATACATGGTATGAGCCATCGCTCTTAGTGACATGTATGTGGCAGGAGAAACAGCCATAAATATTTCAATAATGCCAGAAAACGGAAAGACTAAAACTGTTATATAGAAACAAAAAACTTATCAAAAATTATTTCATTTACACATTTATATATTATATAAATAAACATAAAACCAATGTGTCTATGCTTTCTATTGAGCTAACGTGTGATATTTGAGTCACAGAGAATCAAGATTTAATAGAAAATAATTTTTAATAAACTTTAAATGTGATGTAAAGTAGACCCCAAGAGTGTTCACAAGGTTTATCTAACATTTGGCATAGTGTCCTAGTGTTTGACCCCCACATTACTCATTTAAACATTTGAGTTAGCCCCTTAGGTTTGATGAAGAGGAATGTTCTTGTGAAAACTGAATAAAAATTGAATGAAAAGTCACTTTTACTTATAGAAACATTGACCTTGACCTGTGGTTACTATCTGCTGGGACTACCAATACTATCTGTGAAATGAGATTAAAATGTGTCAAGCTGAACAGACGTTTAAAGTCAAACAAATTAAACGTATGCTGATTTCATTACGTTTAATTTTAAAACACTTTTGAACTTGTATGCTTCTTTTCTGATTACCCAAAGTCCCAACCACCGAATCATGTCCGAATACGGATACACCGAATACTATACACTATTAATGAAATAAATACAATCGTTTTTCGTAAATTAAACAAATAAATAATGTAACTAGATGTTCTCAATCAATACAAAAATACGGTGATCAAAAGCGTTTACAATCCATCAAAATGCTTGGTACACACACATAAGTTGTCTCGGCTCTGCAGTGTTATTAGAAGATGCGAGGGACAACTTCCTCTAATAATTGCACTTCTATTCTTGTTTAACCAGCATTGTCACTAGCTCGAATAAGTCACTCAATACAATCCAGCATCACTGTCGATTTAATTTGAATGCAACAGTTTACAATTCAGCAAAGTATATATCAGATACGACAATACATATACACTTCAAGTATTGACAAACCAGCATTGCCTATATACCCTAATCCATATTTGCTCTAATTAAATATACGTGTCTTTCACTATAAAAGTCCAGCATTCTCGCATCACTCTCCGGTTTAATTTGAATCTAACGGTTTACGGCAAGAGAAGATATATTTTTACTATACAGTTAGGAACTACGAAAATAATATCTGCCGTTTTACGGCAGGAAGTGAAAACAAGCTTATCGAATTGTTTTTAGCCGGCTTAGCGAACTGGATCTAGCTTCAACGTGTATTTCACAACCCAAGGGAAATAATGCTTGCAGTCAATAGATTTACATGTTTCATAAGAGCTCTACAACCAAACAGTCTCCGACATAGTGTAAGAATGGCGCATCTATGTTCAGTCAAGAATCCTGAAAATGATGACAGACTGGAAGTGAATTTAGAATATGGACACCTAGGTGGACCGGTCCGTCTATATATCGCCAACCGACTGAAAACTGAACCGTTGATGAGTACTCTGACACGTCTCGGGAGTAGAATTGAATCAAAGACAAACAAAGGCGTTAAAAAGAGGAAAAGGAAAGAAGCTGAAGATGCAGAACAAAATGAAATCAAGATTTCAATTCAAGTTAAAAGTGGTGATGGTACGAATGTTATTGGGGACGAAATAAAAGTCTGTGACGCATTTGTAGATGGGAATTTACTTGTTATTGAAGACGAAAAAATTCCAATTCATGTTAACCTACCATGCTGTGTAAAAATTACACTCCCACAAATGGTTATGGTAGGTTTTCCAATATTCCCAGCTGTCGAACTGGAATATCTTGAAAATGGAAATAGTGAATATAGATGGGATAGAATAACATATGAAGAAGTTTGTAATACAGTAGACACAACTAGTAAGAAAAAGAATAAACCAGAAACTCCACGAATCATCAAAGAAAGCATAGAAGTATCCAATGAATTAATTTACACACCTGTGATAAGTGATATTGACTCTTACCTGCGACTGACATGTTTTCCAAAATCTGGAGATCGTCAAGGTAAAGCAGAAGCAGCAGTTACAAAGTTTGAAGTCAGACCTGGACCAGGATTATGTCCCTTTGAAAACAGACACTTGTACACACAAAAAGAGACTGGACCTGATGAGTAGGTTTTTAATCTGTTCCTGCAAACATCAAATCTTCTGCAGACTTCCTAGAAAACATCTGATGATTAATATGGAAATTCTTTGAATAAACAATCAATTATTAGAGATGAAAACATTGTTGCAAATGGAGAAATTATTCATTATTAAAGGACAACGCTCGTGAAAACAACCCGCTTTGATATGAAAGATATCGATCTCAACTAAATTTATTTTAGATGCATTTCATTAACAAACACCTTATATTTTTATAATCAAGAAATTGCACTTTTAAGACGACTAAAAGTGCTTTTCTGTTCCGGTAATGGGCGCGGCCATTGTTTGCTTATCAGTCGATCGCGAGACATTCTGATAAGAATCGTGACGTCATAACCCCTCATCGGTTCATTTATCACACAGTAAAGTATACACATAGCCGGTGGTCGAAATTAAAAATTAAACATCGTAACTATAAAAAGAATTTACAATAGTTTGTGAAATACTTTAACGTAAAATTACTTGCTCAAATAAGAGTTCTTGGTGCATATATTTGTTTCTGTAGTGTACTAAATCGACTAAATCATGACCCCTTCGTGAAGGATATTGTGGGTGGGGTAGTGTTACGAAAACCATACAGTTTTGTTACTGGAATTTGTACAAGCGAATGAACAATGCCTCAGTGCCAGGCAATTCACTGCACAAACAGACAGGGAAATGGCAAGAAAAGCTTCTTTCGGTTTCCGAAACCTGAAAAGGGAATTAAAGAGAGAAAATTGTGCAAAAAATGGATTGACAACTTGAAAAATGGAAAACTTCGGATTGAAACATTTCGTAACTATAAACATATGGTAGTGTGTGAAGATCATTTAGCATAAATTAAAATATAATTCTTTATAATCTACAGCATATGACTTTGAAATTATAAAATCCAAAATACAGAAACTCTCAATAAAGGATATTTTTATCAATAAATATTATTCCATTATATGGACAGTTTCAGTTAAGAAACACTGTTTTACTGGAATAGAGAATCACTATTATTTATAAATCATTTGTTTTCTTCAAAATTATAAAAATTGTCAAATCAAAATCATCATCATCAAGTAACTTACAAGCTGATAAGATTACATCAAAGTGTCATAAAACACACTAGTGTGCCTGTACATCACAGCCAGATGGTCACACAGCAGGGGACCAACCATAAAGTACTGTCAATCAATGATAGTATTCTTTTGTTATGCAAGGGTCAGTCCAAGCACACCACCCTTTGCACAGCATGGGTCATAATTTTTTGTAGTTTTTTTTTGTAATTAAAAGAAATGCCATTTATAAGCAAGAACATTTATTAAAAATAAATCAGTTGATAATAACAATAAATGTTATATTTTACTTTCTCCTGATTTTCATTCTTTTTTACAGTCATATAAATATCAAAATCATTCATGCATATCCCCATTTTAATTCAAGGAGACCACTTTGAAAACATCTAAGCAAATTTTGGGTAAACCTGTAATAACCTTTTTCCTCATACTACAATTCTGCAGCAGACGAACAGATTGTGTAATATTTTGTAAAAAAATGGAAAATCTTTATAATTAAATGTATAACCTATGACTAAAAGTGGAAAATATTGTGGCAAAAGGAGTAATTGCATGTTTTGTTCAATTTATTCTTTTGTCACTATGTTTTCATAAAGCCATCTGCTGCAGAGGCATCAGAAATTGTCTATATTAGGGAAAGGGTTGAAGGATATAATATATGTAAAGAGTTGAAAACGTTTTGGCAAAAAGTGTCTGCTGCAGAAATTCTCAATAATTGCATGGAAAACCTATGACTAATAATAGATAACATGATTGCAAAAGGAGAAATTGCCATGTTTGAGCAATTTCATATTTTGTCACCATGTTTTCAAAAAGCAGTCTGCTGCAGAGGCATCAGAAAGCATCTGTATTTGGGATTGATTGGGGTTTAACGCCGTTTTTAACAATTTCTCAGCCATATGCTGTAATTAAGTAACTGCTTCTTTTCTCCCCACGTTTTCATAAGGCATCGACTATTGTTTATTTGAGGGATTTTTTTTTGTGCAGTTTCTCCTTTTCTGGTATTGCATTAGAAAGTTTGTGTTGTACTGATTATTATTTAATCCAATAGAGAAAAGTTTGGCAAAGTGAGAAACAGCCTATTAGGAGTTAAATTTCCTTTTGCCACAATGTTTGAGAAGTTATCTTAACCCCTTCCCTCATACGACAATTCTGCAGCAGACGACTGTGAACATTATTTGTCAAAATGGATAATTGAATGAATAACCTATGACTAAAAGTGGAAAACATTGTGACAAAGGGAGAACATGCTTGTTTTGTGCAATTTCTTCTTTTGTCACTATGTTTTATACTCAATTGTGTATTCGCTACATACATAATGTACTGAGAAATTTAATTTAATTTAATTGTAGTATTGTCTTATCACATTGTGCGGTAAAACTTTATAAAACAGCATATATAAGAATTATTCTATACATTATCCCTTTCGACGTTTTGACTCCCGTTTTTTCTTGTTTATCAATTCGACGTTTTGACTGTTTAAAAGATAAGATGGCGATCTGAAAATTTTCTAATCTGTACCTATAGTGAAAAACGAATGAGGGGTTATGACGTCACAGTAAGCTATAAATAGACCAATATGGCGGCGCCCATAGCTGATCGACACGACGTGAAAACACAAACTTTAAAAGCATATATCTTGGTAGTTACAGCATATAAAACAAAATTAATTACATCAAAATGATGCATTACTGTATGGCTATTAAGGGATATAGTTTAGACTCAGCCAAGCGTATTCCTTTAATATGGTAATTGTCAAAGCCTAGGTCTTGTGAAAGCAAGAACAATTAATTAAGCAGTGTCAGAAAACAAGAAACAAATTAATAGATAAATCGTAGAAAGTTACAAAAATTATCTGCTGCAGATTACATAATGGTTCCCCAATGCCAGCTCTCTGGTTGCTCACAAGAGGGGCCAAGGATAGGCTTTTAGAATAAGATGGCTGGCTCTTTCAAAAGTTGTGACACTTTAATATAATAATAATAATGATCAAACCATTTAATTTAACTTTAAATTCCAGGGTACGAGTTGTCAGTTACAATATTCTAGCTGACCTGTACGCAGACCAAGACTTTTCCAGAGATGTTCTGTTTTCATACTGTCCTCCATATGCTCTGTCGATAGACTACAGAAAACCACTCCTTATTAAAGAAATTCAAGGTAGATTATTAACCCTTTTCACAAGAAAACCAACATTATGGACTGCGTAATGTATCGACCCAGATAATCTGAGATCAGCATGTGCAGTCCATGCAGGCTAATCTGGGCCAACACATTCCGTCTCAGGAGGATAGAGGAATAAGAGTAACGTGTCCTGACACAGAAAATCCACAGGAGGCAAAAGGTGTCTGTCCGGGTTAGCCTGCGTGGCATGATAAGGCTGATCTAGGTGGATACTTTACGCAGAGTCCACAATGTTGGTTTTCTCTTGGAACGGCTCATAAACATAATCATTGGCAACAGTTTTATTGTAGTTGAATACTTTAATAGAGTTAAATTCATTTTTGTGGAAGACAATGGTAGAGCGTCAACCTCTCATACGAAAGGTCCTGGGTTAAAATCCTGTGATGAGCGGGTTCTGCCTTTGGGATTTTAATTTTTATCTACACAAATGGCGTGAGTACCAGTTATGTCTCCAGGAAGCAGATGTCAAGCATGAATAATATAAGCTGAAAGCTTGTTTTGCAAATAGTGTTAAAAAAATAAGTTTAAACTAAACTAATCATTGTTGCACAGGATATAATTGATCATTATGAGCATTTTGCCTTTTGTTACTATTTTTTCAAAATTTTGTCTGAGGCAGATGAATCAAAATGATTGTGCATGACAGAAAATATTAAGAAGGATTTTGATACCAAAAAAAATCCCCCAAAATATATCCATGGGCAAAATATATTTTACTTTTGAAAACAAAAAAAATATTTGAAAATAATTGGGCACAAATCAATGATCTTTGAGTGACCCTCTACCAACATTGTTTAAAGGAATACGCTTGGCTGAGTCTAAACTATATCCCTTAATAGTCCTACAGTAATGCATCATTTTGATGTAATTACTTTTGTTTTATATGCTGTAACTACCAAGATATATGCTTTTAAAGTTTGTGTTTTCACGTCGTGTCGATCAGCTATGGGCGCCGCCATATTGGTCTATATATAGCTTACTGTGACGTCATAAACCCTCATTCGTTTTTCACTATAGGTACAGATTAGAAAATTTTCAGATCGCCATCTTATCTTTTAAACAGTCAAAACGTCGAATTGATAAACAAGAAAAAACGGGAGTCAAAACGTCGAAAAGGAAAATGTATAGAATAATTCTTATATATGCTGTTTTATAAAGTTTTACCGCACAATGTGATAAGACAATACTACAATTAAATAAAATATCTTAAGTCATATACGAAACGTACATTTTCGAAACTTTTCTGTCAATGCAATTATAAAGGAGAAATTAAATAAAAGGAATAAACAAGAACACATCAATGAATGATTAACTTTTAATTTTAGTTATAAAGCCGATTAAAGTAATGACGCCTTCTTAATATTTTTAAAGCTGCAACAAACATTACACATTTTTAATAATCGGTACGACAATATAAAGAACCATGCACTTATTACACATATAATATTCATAATTGCCACAGCAATTTATTTTTTAAAACTGCAACAAACAAATTCATTATGCCATCGCTTTATTCTTTTTATTTATTTACACAACTCTTATTGAATAGATCTATCACAATTAACTACAAACTGTTTATTTTACGGCATAGTATAAAGACAATATATTTTCCTTTTGACTATATATATATTCTCATTTTCGACGTTTTGACTCCCATTTTGTTCTTGTTTCTTAACTCGACGTTTTGACCGTCACCCTCTTATAATTATGGAGTACGAAGTAGACGAGATTATCGCATATAATTTTGAACCAGAGTATTCAGACATCAAACTTTTGGAAATGGAAAGGAATAATGTGTATCAACGGCATTAAACCCCAATCAATCCCAAATACAGATGCTTTCTGATGCCTCTGCAGCAGACTGCTTTTTGAAAACATGGTGACAAAATATGAAATTGCTCAAACATGGCAATTTCTCCTTTTGCAATCATGTTATCTATTATTAGTCATAGGTTTTCCATGCAATTATTGAGAATTTCTGCAGCAGACACTTTTTGCCAAAACGTTTTCAACTCTTTACATATATTATATCCTTCAACCCTTTCCCTAATATAGACAATTTCTGATGCCTCTGCAGCAGATGGCTTTATGAAAACATAGTGACAAAAGAATAAATTGAACAAAACATGCAATTACTCCTTTTGCCACAATATTTTCCCCTTTTAGTCATAGGTTATACATTTAAAAAAAGATTTTCCATTTTTTTACAAAATATTACACAATCTGTTCAAAGTCGTCTGCTGCAGAATTGTAGTATGAGGAAAAAGGTTATTACAGGTTTACCCAAAATTTGCTTAGATGTTTTCAAAGTGGTCTCCTTGAATTAAAATGGGGATATGCATGAATGATTTTGATATTTATATGACTGTAAAAAAGAATGAAAATCAGGAGAAAGTAAAATATAACATTTATTGTTATTATCAACTGATTTATTTTTAATAAATTTTCTTGCTTATAAATGGCATTTCTTTTAATTACAAACAAAAATACAACAATTTATGACCCATGCTGTGCAGAGGGTGGTGTGCTTGGACTGACCCTTGTATAACAAAAGAATACTATCATTGATTGACAGTACTTTATGGTTGGTCCCCTGCTGTGTGACCATCTGGCTGTGATGTACAGGCACACTAGTGTGTTTTAAGACACTTTGATGTAATCTTATCAGCTTGTAAGTGACTTGATGATGATGATTTTGATTTGACAATTTTTATAATTTTCAAGAAAACAAATGATTTATAAATAATAGTGATTCTCTATTCCAGTAAAACAGTGTTTCTTAACTAAAACTGTCCATATAATGGAATAATATTTATTGATAAAAATATCCTTTATTGAGAGTTTCTGTATTTTGGATTTTATAATTTCAAAGTCATATGCTGTAGATTATAAAGAATTATATTTTAATTTATGCTAATTGTTCTGTAGAACTAACCTTTTCTGTGATGATGCAGACTTCAAGATACAAATAACAATGGTGACAAAAGAAGAAACTTCACTTGAATTCTCTATATATATATATTATGATTTATGTTACAAGTTGCACATAGGGGATCAGGGTTTAAGTAAATGTATTGTAATTATATAAATTCAGATAAATCCTTTTAATTTTACTTTCTCATACTAGTTGTAAATAAATGATAATATGTTAATAGGCAAAGCCTAGGTCGTGTGAAAGCAAGAACAAATTAATTAAGCACTGTCTGTCCCCCAACAAGAAACAAATTAATAGGCAAATTGTAGAAAGTTACAAAAACAGAATTTGAAAAACATATTGAAAAAAACGAAACTTAGCATGCATTTAAGTTTAATTTGTACATATAAATCTGTTTTATTTTTTATTAGGTCAGGATTGTAACAGACTAAGATTTCCAAGGATGTTGATGGAAAACAACACTAGAAGGCATTGACTTTCAATGGTACTTCAGTTCACCTAACATTTTCCCCTGGCTTTCTAGAATACTAAAATACTCCACACAACAATCTTCCAAGGCAGATGGCTAACTTCGCATGATCTGGCTGAATGTATAATCTTGAGACAATTTAAGAGGAGAACACTATGCATACAGACTGAGAAAACTGTAATTGTTGACAAATATTTTCAAAAGTCCCATTTATAATGATGTATGTTGAAAAGGGTTAAGTTTAGCCCCTTGTCTGATGTAAATTACCTGATTTCTGTGACTAATCCGAATACATTGTCGGAATGGTGTAATTGATCCAAAATGAACATATCCAAAATGAACAATATGTCCCTATTCAACAACATTTTCACATGAACATAAAACATGAAACAGCATCAGATTATTTGTTAATAAGTACCAGACTTAGTGTCAACAACAGTAAAAATGTTACTGATTATATATACATGTATCTGAAATATGTTGTTTGGAAAAAAAATGGATAATGAAAGATCTGATCAATATATTCAATATACATTTTATTGCATAAAACAATAAACAGTTTGTTTATAGCAAATAAAGAAATTATAAAAAGTACAAACAGAGAAATGGATTTTCCAGAAGAATTTGCAATAATTTAACATTGTTAGTGATCATGTTAAAATTGCTCTATTATAAAAATATGATGTATAAATTTCGTTAAAACTTTGATATTAGAACGGTTATCAAAGCTGGATCAAACCTTGAACATGTACAGATTCTCAGAGTTATCAATGTTGATGACCATTCCTTTTTTTAATTGTTATTGCTCAATTATAAAAGCTTTTGAAAAGGGTACAGGGAGTAAACTATTTTCACTAGAAGCCTGGATAAAAATGTAATAAGTGTTTAAGTAAGACAACTCCCCACAACATAATTGTTTCATGTATACATTGTTAAGTTTAGTTGCTTCTTTCAAAACATGTACCTGCTGAGATTTGATCTTAGAACTCTTGTTAGACCAGGTGTTTTACCATTAAACTACAGTATAGGTTTTTATTTTGAGCAGCAGTACATGAAAATATGTGTAATTTTATTACCAGTATTAAAAGTATAAGAATTTTTTTGTTACAATGAATGTATACCAATTTAAATTTTACCATTTCTATTGTATAGATTATACAATTTCACACAGAAAAAATGGATTTCACAATAAATTACATAGAAAACAGATACATTTCTGTGGTATTTCAGTTATATCAGAGGACAGAACACTTATGTGAGGTCACTGGGTGACTAATATAACTGACATTAATTATGAACTGCCTTATAGCCTTTTTCTGTTGAAAAACAGATTAAGTTTTCTTTATTTTTCAACCAAAATGTTTATACAAATTTATTTGAATAAAAAGTATTTTGAGTGTTTGTTGAATTTAAAAAGAGATTGATCCTCTTTATCTACAGATTTCAATGCTCAGTTTGTTTTTACCTTATTTGAGTTTGATATAGTTAGTGTACACAATGCCCTGTTTCATAGACGGACCTAAATCGGTGACCGTAAAAGGCTTTTATTTTGCATTTGCTCTTCAATTTGAAGAGTTCTATGACATCATTGGTTGTTGTGCTCCCAAGTATGAAAATAGTGCTGTCAATAGATGTTGAATCTTTTTTAAATGTTGTTTGAATACATACATGCAGAGTATTTAAAATAACCTAGTGAAAATAATGTTTAAATTCTTAGTACCAAGTTTGTCCAATCTGATCAATAAACACATTTTGGATATAAAAAAAATGAAACTACTAGAAATTCAGCCTGTTGAAAGAAAAGTAATGTGTTTTTACTGATAGCCCCCATATGACATCATTTCTTTTAAACAATCATGACTCATTTGAGTTTGATCAATAAACAAATTTTGGTTAAAACAAATTAAGATGAATCTACTAGAAATGCAGCCTGTTGAAAGACAAGTAATGTGTTTTACTGATAGTCCACATATATATGACATCATTTCTTTAAAACAATGGACTCATTTGAGTTTGATCAATAAACACATTTTGGATAAAAAAAAAAGATAAATCTACTAGAAATTCAGCCTGTTGAAAGAAAAGTAATGTGTTTTATTGATAGCCCACATATGACATCATTCCTTTAAAACAATGGACTCATTTGAGTTTGATCAATAAACAAATTTTGGATAAAGAAAATATGAAACTACTAGAAATTCAGCCTATTGAAAGAAAAGTTATGTGTTTTACTGATAGTCCACATATAACATCATTTCTTTAAAACAATAGACTCATTTGAAGGCATGAAAGTGTTTTCCTCTCTTTCAGGTTGGAGGATATATGGCTTAAGACATTTACTATGTATACCCCAAAACCAGGGTGAACTGATTCTGGTCATACTTTCATGATTTGACAAAGATTAGGTCATAGACATAAACTGTTAAACTGTACACAAAATAATGTAAATTGAAGGCAAATAATTTGAAATTGACTGTAGATTTGTTTGTTTGCTACATTTACTGCAATAAATAGATAAACGTCTTAAAGTCAATACAACTAGACAGTCGAAGATATGATAGTTTAGCTATTTTCTTGAGTGGAGTCAACATTTGACAAGACGGCTTCGGCTTCAAATGACAGATACAGACAAAAACGATACACACCATGTGACGTCACGCGATGTGACGAAAGCATCGTGGAACGTTCCCAACAGATACTAACAAATAATTTAGAAATGAAGTTATATTTTTAAGCAAATTATTGATATAATAAATAGCTTACCTTGAAATGAAGCTATGCCGATACAGAAACAGAATTGTTCGTCCTTTTCAGTTAAAATAATATCCGAGGCTAGTGTAACGAACCACAGGTTCATGATGTGTTATACCCCCATAGAGTATATACCATATATAAAGAGTCTTTATATATGGTATATACTCTATGGGGGTATAACACATCATGAACCTGTGTAACGAACGATAACTTACGTTGAAATATTTACAATCATTTTCAAGTGTTTATTGCTTCTCTATATTGCAAAGATATAAAATCCATGAAATAATGATGACAGGTACAAAAGAATAGTCGCCTTAGCCTTCATAAAGTCCTTCCAGTGAACGAAATCTATTTGTGACGAGTCAAAACTATCTTTTCCTACCATTCCTGTCGTTTTCCTTTTGTTATTTATTTATTACTTGCCTTACAATGTTACTTTTCGTTGCAATGACGTCACATTTGGATGTGTTTACTTCCGGTTGAGAAAATATTATTTTAAAAATAGAAAACGAGTGCAATTACACGCAAATTATCACATATCAGATTCCTTGTTTTCATTCCTTTATCGAGAAGGAATTTAATTTAATTTTTCTCTCTAGTTCTAAGTATTTTTTGATTTGTCAAAACATGCGAATATCGTGTTTGTGGGTTTTACCGGTTACGAAATGAATTGTCCGTCCAGTAAGACCGGAAGCAAAATGGCCGAAAAAAAGTGCTATGGGGTTGAGATTTGATATGTGAAAAACAGTAAGATTGTACTGAATTCTCGTTGTTTTGATCTCGTATGATGTGTTCGTACGTGTAACCTATAGGCGTGCTTCGCTCGAGCCTTCGGCTCGAGCTTTCACACGTATAATAAGTATTAGTTTGGTCCTGTTTAGAAATTACCCTTTTTGACCAGTTTTATATTGATCACTGTCTGTAAATAACGGTGTAATGTGCTAGCATATAAAACCTTTAACAGCTTTATGATTATACCAGGTACAAATTACTTTTGTCAAACATTGGAAAGAATTAATAACTGAACCTGGAGTTGGAACTGGTTGATTCACCACAGTATATTACAAAACAATACAATTATAATTTATTACAATAGAGTGTCCCTGATTACTTGATCAATCACACGAGTTCAGGTTTGAA
Organism: Serripes groenlandicus; assembly: GCA_031761405.1. Classification (NCBI taxonomy): domain Eukaryota; kingdom Metazoa; phylum Mollusca; class Bivalvia; order Cardiida; family Cardiidae; genus Serripes; species Serripes groenlandicus. Next base: position 11,726,733 of record JASEVX010000012.1, read on the forward strand.
AAAATCCCTACAAATTTTTGTGGTCACAATGTGGATATGTTTATATATTTATATAATTACTTGCATGCATGTATTTTTTAACTGAATATTGGTTATAACACCTTATTAACAAATAAAGGCATGATGTTTTCAGTATATTAATTGTTGATGCAAACAATGTGATGACAACTTTTGACAATAACAAGTTTTATAACACCAGTAGGTGTTAAAATGGTTATGGTCAAAAGTTGTCAAGTACAGAACATTAAAATATGATTATCAATGTCAAAATCTATAAATATTTTATTCCCAAACGCATTCGGTACGGAACCTTTCTTCAAAGTTTTTCTTTTATGTCCAAAATTCAGAGAAGCTGCCACTGTACTACTGAAGCTCCCCGAAAAACAGTCTTCCGTAAAATGATCTTCACACACTACCATATGTTTATAGTCACGAAATGTTTCAATCCGAAGTTTCCCATTTTTCAAATTGTCAATCCATTTTTTGCACAATTTTCTCTCTTCAATTCCCTTTTCAGGTTTCGGAAACCGAAAGAAGCTTTTCTTGCCATTTTCCTGTCTGTTTGTGCAGTGAATTGCCTGGCACTGAGCCATTGTTCATTCGCTTGTACAAATTCCAGTAACAAAACTGTATGGTTTTCGTAACACTACCCCACTCACAATATCCTTCATGAAGGGGTCATGATTTAGTCGATTTAGTACACTACAGAAACAAATATATGCACCAAGAACTCTTATTTGAGCAAGTAATTTTACGTTAAAGTATTTCACAAACTATTGTAAATTCTTTTTATAGTTACGATGTTTAATTTTTAATTTCGACCACCGGCTATGTGTATACTTTACTGTGTGATAAATGAACCGATGAGGGGTTATGACGTCACGATTCTTATCAGAATGTCTCGCGATCGACTGATAAGCAAACAATGGCCGCGCCCATTACCGGAACCGAAAAGCACTTTTAGTCGTCTTAAAATTGCAATTTCTTGATTATAAGGTGTTTGTTAATGAAATTCATCTAAAATAAATTTAGTTGAGATCGATATCTTTCATATCAAAGCGGGTTGTTTTCAGCCGAGCATTGTCCTTTAAGTTATTCTGATCTGTTTAAAAACATTGCCATTGTTTTCCATAATAATAATGTAAAGAGTAAGAACAGTGAAAATAGTATTTAAGTCGCATTAAAAAATGAGATGAGCAATATAGGATCATCATTTCACAATGAAAGCTGCTCGCCAAATGGCATTTATGCCGAGTGTGAGGGTTAACAACCTCAGCAAAGAAGAAGAAAGATCATCATGGTCCTCTTGTTTAATTCCTGTGTACATAGTTCTACGTAAGGGGTGTTTTTCCCGTTCTGAAATCCTAATTTGTCCCTCTAACCCTATGTTGTGAGTACTTAAAAGAATCGTCTCAATGAATCACCTCTTTTGAGTACCCAAATCATAGCGTTTGTTTGAGTGATAAGTGAGATATTGTTTGGAAAAGTGCCTATGCCCGTCCTTATCTGGACCACTTATATATTAATTTGTCTAGTATGTCAGACCTATGTAATGATGTATGTTCTATTCATTGATGGTCTGATCTATATTTAAGGATACAAGGGTGACTTGTTATGTCTTCAAGAAGTGGATGCCAAGGTCTTCAAGAATGACCTAATTACCTCCCTTGGTCTGATTGGATATGAGGGCTATTTCATGGAGAAGGGAGAGAGTGGAGAAGGGTCTGCAATATTTTATAGAAAATCTAAATTCAGGTTAAGTTTCTTTCTTACATGGAGATATTTCTTAACATTTTGGCAAAAGGGCCGAAATTGCTCATTATGTTTGGTGTTATTCACCGCTTTCAACAATTTTTAGCCGGATTGCTCTAGCAATTCCGGTCTATAGATTGGCGATGTCTGTCTGTCCGTCAACATTTTGGTTAAAGTTTCAGGTTGAGGCAAAATCTCAGCTCTGGAAAGGGTTACAAACTTGAAACTTTGCCTGAAGGTAACCAGTAACAAGTTCTAATGATTTCTATGGTTACTTTGACCTTGACCTTGGTTTGTCGATTTTCAAATTGCCGACAATCTGGTCTTACCGTCTTCAGCGGTTTCTTGTTCAGTTATATATTCATGGCGTTTCCTGGGTAGGTTACCAGAACTACTGGTCCATTTATCCTTACACCAGCGAGTCAGCAGTAATGCTAACCGCACCACCTTGAGCGCCACAGTTACCAATCATCACTACCGTTTTTAAAGTCTTTGGTAAGACTCGACCGGGGATCGAACCTGTCACCTATTGTATCTAGGGCGGATGCTCTACCACTACACCACCAAGGCAGTTGCTCATTATGTACAGCTGTGACTGATTGTAAAACAACAGGGTGCTCCTGAAAAATCAAATAAGCCTAATTTTTACATCTGTCTGTGATTCCATGCTATTAGACCCAAATGCACATCGCTTTTCAGAAGTTTCTTGAAACCTTCTAGGACTAAATAATAAAAAGTGAGTAATTGTGCGCAATTGATCTGGATTTACACTGGTTGCAAAAATCCCAAGGTTGGTTTTCATGGAGGTTGGAACATTAATTATTTCATCAAATATTTTGCAAGTTTATCTTACTTTTGCTGATGCTTTGAGTTTGAGCAATTTCTCCTTTTACTATAATGTTTTAGAAAGCAGCGGTGTCGAATCACCTGTATTTAGGTATTTTAACCCTTTCCCACTTACATTAAATCTGCAGCAGGCAACTATGATAACATCTATGAGTAATAATATGAAGAATCTCTATTTGAAAATATTTATTATTGATTAGGGTTTAAAATATTGTGGTAAAAGGAGACATTGCTCATTGTGAATCATTTCTTTTGCCACAATGTTTTCAAAAGTAGTCTGTTGCAGAGGCTTCAGAAAGGGTTGAGAGTTGTCTGCTTTGAAAACATAACAATTAAAAGAATAAAACTATTATCTGTCATTCAATGATTTTGATAAAGAGTGAAAATGTTTTTTTGGAGAAGGAGAAATAACTAATATTTCAACAATGTTTGCAGTAAAGATCGAATCCCTCTAATATGTCACCACAGGTTACTTGAACATCACGGGGAGGTAATCACAAATGTGCTGGAGACCAATAGTCAATGTCAGGATATTGTGAAAAAAGCTTATGCCCTGCCCAAGTTAAAAGAAGTTATACAGAACAAAAGATCAGTCATACATGTAAGTTTGAAATATATGTCCTTATATCACACGTTTTAGTGGATTGGCACCATGCCAATATGATAGTATCCCTTTCCCATTTACAGACACATTTGATAAATTTGAAACTTTTACCCAGTGTGGTTAAATTCATGAGTTAATTCTCTTTTGTCCACAATGTTTTACAACTTGATTCAATATTTATATCATGATTTTTATTAGATTTTATGTATTTTTGTCTAGATATTTTGAATTTTGTCTACTGTAGATTTTTGTTGTATGTGGGGAGGAATAATTAATGGTCTGGGATAGCAGAAGTGTATATGTGGCACATAAGCTGTAATTAAGGATGCTAACCATTAGAATAACTGAACGTTCTCTATCCAACTTGAGTCAATTAACTGGATGAGGGCTTTTATAACTCTTTCCCGCAAACAAAAACATTTCAGCAGAAAACATTAACATGTACCGGAAAGCAAAAAAGTGAGCAATTTCTCCTGTAGGAAAAATGTACCTCATGTCTTGCCTGCATCTGAGAAATGGTTTATAACTTACATATCCTATATCAGCCAAATGCCATATCCGAAAGATTCTGTGTCTTTCATTTGGAACCTTTGTATTATAATATACACTGGAACCTGTGTATAAAGACCACCCATAGGAACACAACATAATGGTCTTTAATTGCAGGGTCATTTATGCATAAAATGTTTAATTTGTAAACTAAAAGGGTGGTTGCTATAGACAGGGAATTGGCTTTAGTACAGGTTTGAATGTATATTAAACACTGATGAAAATTATTTTTACTTCTCCCATATTATAATCAAAATGTAATGAAAAATACACTTGGCAATTTTCCCAATGTTACGAAATATTATGCCTCAAACCAATAACGACAGGGTCATATAGCTAATCATATTATTTGGAATGTATGCAGATTTGCTTGAGGGGTAAGATTTCTATGCTCACTTAGGACACAAATTTCAGTCATGTGACATAAGTGTTGCTATGCTTGGTTAACCCTTTCCCTCATACGACAATTCTGCAGCAGACGACTTTGAACGTATTTTGTCAAAACATAGAAAATCTCCATAATTGAATGGATGACCTATGACTAAAAGTGGAAAACATTGCGGCAAAAGGAGAAATTGCACGTTTTGTGCAATTTCTTCTTTTGTCACTGTTTTCAAAAAGCCGTCTGCTGCAGAGGCGTCCGAAAGCGTCTATATGAGGGAAAGGGTTAAAACACCCATATGAATATGAAAACAAAGCATGATTTCTTTTGTATAATTCTTGGCATCAATTTAACTTTTAAAATCCATAATGCCAATTGATTTTAATGCTGTTTCAACCATATTTCAGTTCATATTACCTCTGCCAGTACACCTAACTGGCTACCACATGGATTTTTTAGCCAATTGGTGGAAGCCAACTGGTCCTAGTTACTTTGTCTTCCACCACTCATAAGAAAACATAAGTGAATGGCCGAGCCCGGGTTCGAACCATGAACCCTGGATTGATAGTTGTTGTCAACTCAGCTATTGCAGCTCAACACCTATAATTATTGTCATACTCAACAGATTTTAGTTCTTGAGCCGATTGAGAAGCCAGACCGAGTGCTGTTGATAGCGAACACCCATCTCTACTTCCACCCAGACGCCGGACATGTTAGAATGGTGCAGGCTTTGGTGGCCATGAGATATATAGATTCCGTCCTACAGAAATATAAGTCACAGGTATGATCATTTTTATATGTTGACTCTCCTTTCATATAGTTAATCTGTAGCAGACAACTTTGAACACATCTAGTGTGGCTAGAGTCCCGGTTTTGATCTCCAGTTATGGCACCCATGGTAGAGTGCCCTACGGCAAGGCACATGTCCTAGCCTAGTACTTGTTTGTTTACCCGGGGATCATGAATAAGTAGACTGTCTCTGTGAAATAACTGAAATAATGTTGAAAATGGAGTTAAGCCATTAAAACCAAACAAATATCTTCCCTCATAAAGCAATCTGTAGCCTACGACTTTGAACACATCTATGAAAAATTCTGGAACATCTCTGTAAGGGAAAGTTTAATTATTGAAAAGAGTTGAAAACATTATTTGCAAAGGGAAATTGCTCATCATGCAGAATATTTTCTTTTATCACTTTGTTTTCAAAAACTTGCTGCAGAGGCAACAGAATGTTCTGGTATGTTGGAAAGGGTTAAATGTGTTAACCCTTTCCCTCATATAGACGCTTTCTGACGCCTCTGCAGCAGACGGCTTTTTGAAAACATAGTGACAAAAGAAGAAACTGCTTAAAACGAGCAATTTCTCCTTTTGACACAATGTTTTCCACTTTTAGTCATAGGTCATCCATTCAATTATAGAGATTTTCTATTTTTTGACAAAATATGTTCAAAGTCGTCTACCGCAGAATTGTCGTATGAAGGAAAGTGTTAATAAGGTTTATGCTTAATTGTTTGAGAGTGTTAGCTTTGAAGGTTTTGTTTCATTGTAAATTGTATTGCATTCTACGAGCATACATATTTATGAAACTTGTTAGGTGGTTTTCAACCAAAGAAATAAACATTTTTTATGTTTATAATGTTTTCCCAAAAAGGTCTGTGCAAATATGCAATGTAAACAAAATCATCAGTATCTTTTATAATCCTGAACATCAGTGGTAAGCGTGTCGACCTTTCGACTAATCAAATTAAGTCTTTCCCACAAAATACAAATTTCTGCAGCAGACAACACGGAAACTATCTGTAATTGAAAGAACAATGATTGAATATAGTTGAAAACATTGATGCAAAAGGAGAAATATCTGGGTATGAGTACATGTACCAGTAATATCTCCTTGTCCCACAATACTTCCGAAAGTCGTCTGCTGCAGATGAGTCAGGTTTGAGGGAAGGATTTGATTTATCCACATAAAGACGCTTTCTGCCGACTCTGCAGCAGATGACTTTTGAAATCCTTGTAGCAAAGGGAGAAATTGCTCATAATAAGCAATTTTTCCAGTTGCCACAAATATTTCAACTATATATATTCAATAAAAAATACTATCATTTATAGAGATTTTCTATATTTTGACCTTGATCATTTCAAAGTCGTCTGCTGCAGATTTCCTGTATGTGGGAAAGTATTAATAGATTTATAGATCTAATTCATAATTTGGCTGCCAGCAAGAGCCCTGGCTTCCTTCTGACACATTTCTAGTTTCTCATGTTGTTTTCTTATTCAGAACCCTTCACTGGTATTTTGTGGAGACTTCAACAGCACTCCTCTACGTGCCATCTATGAATTCATGACAACCAAATCTGTGAAGGAAGACAACATTGATTGGAACGACGGTACAAATCTTTAGATGACTACCTTAGTTTAAACTTATTTATTATACCCCCAGATACATAGTATATGGGGGCTATATAGGAGTCACGCTTTTTGGTCAGTCAGTCAGATGGTCCTTGGGTCTGTAGACATTTCTTGTGAACACTATTTCTCAGCAACCCTTGGTCAGAATTCAATATAACTTCACAAGAATGATTGATACCAAACCTAGTTGTGCATATTGTTGGCGTGTTGCACTGGAAATATTTTTAAATGAGTTATGTCCCCTTGAATTTCTCATACATATGTATATTATCAGGCACCAGCTGGGGGTATTCATCACCTTCAGTGATATTTCTAGTTTTACATTGATTTGCGAAACAAGCTTTAAGCTTATATTAATCACGCTTAATGTATGCTTCCTGGAGACATAATCAGTACTTGCATTGTTTGTGTGGAAATATCCCAAAGGCATAACCCGCTCATCACGGGGTTCGAAACCCGCGACCTTATGTACGAGAGCCTGACGCTCTACCTCTGCACCACTGTCTCCCTTAAACCTTTCCCCCATACGACATTTCTGCAGCAGACGACTTTGAACATATTTTGTCAAAACATAGAAAATCTCCATAATTGAATGGATAACCTGTGACTAAAAGTGGAAAACATTGTGGCAAAAGGAGAAATTGCTAGTTTTGTGCAATTTCTTCTTTTGTTACTATGTTTTCAAAAAGCCGTCTGCTGCAGAGGCATCAGAAAGCGTCTATATGAGGGAAAGGGTTAATAAATTGTTTTTTAGCTCGACTATTCGAAGAATATGAGAGCTATACTACTCACCCTGGCGTCGGCGTCCACGTCACACTTTGGTTAAGGTTTTGCATGCAAGTTCTTAAATACTACATGTATTGCATTGAAACTTTCTACAACCCTACCAAACTATCACACCAATGTAGATTATCAAGTTAGATAACTCTATCCTGCATATTATGCAAGTTATGGTCCTTTTTTACTTAGAAATTCTGGTTAAAGTTTTGCGTGCAACTAAAATAAGAGTCCATATCTCAGTATTTAATTGATGCATTGCATTGAAACTTTATACAGCACTACCCAACTATCACACCTATGTAAATTATCAAGTTAGATAACTCTATCCTGCATTTTATGCAAGTTATGGCCCTTTTTTTACTTAGAAATTCTGGTTAAAGTTTTGCGTGCAACTAAATTAAGAGTCCATATCTCAGTATTTACTTGATGCATTGCATTGAAACTTTCTACAACCCTACCCAACTATCACACCTGTGTAGATTATCATCTAAGATAACTCTATCCTGCATTTTATGCAAGTTATGGCCCTTTTTAGATCACCTAGAGCCGAAGGCTCAAGGTGAGCTATTCTGATCACTTTTTGTCCGTCGTCCGGCGTTAACTTTTAGCTTTAAACATCATCTCCTCCCAAATTCCAAGGACAATTTCCGTGAAACATCACAGGACTGTTCCTCTGGTTGGCCTCTTTCAAAGTTGTTCAAAGATTTAAATTCCATTGAGAACTTTGGTTGCTGCGGCATCAAAAAGGGGGCAAAATGTCCGAACTTTAAAAATCTTCTCCTCCGAATCTGCCTGTCAGATTCAAATATAATTTGGTAGAAATGTTCCTTGGGTGACCCTCTATAAAAATTGTTCAAGCCATACTGATTGGTCAAAAAACATGGCAGTCAGGCGGCATCAGAAAAGGGGCAAAATGACAAAATGACAAAATTCCATTTTTATGAAAGTGCTTGTCTGATTTTAAGAAAATATAATACGAATCTTACTTAAATGATCCTCTATTTAATTTGTTTAAGCCATTTTGATGGGTAACACAATCATAGCAACCAGGCGTCATCACAAAAGGGGTAAATTGAACTTTTAGCTACAAATGACAACCAACTCCTACCATTCCAATAGACCAATTTCCACAAAACATCACAGGAATGTTCCTTCGGTGGTCCTCTTTCAAATTTGTTCAAAGAATAAAATTCCATTGAGAACTTTGGTTGCTGCGGCATCAGAAAGGGGACAAAATGTCCAAACTTTAAAAATCTTCTCCTCCGAATCTGCCTGTCAGATTCAAATATAATTTGGTAGAAATGTTTCTTGGGTGACCCTCTATGAAAATTGTTCAAGCCATACTGATTGGTCGAAAAACATGGCAGTCAGGCGGCATCAGAAAAGGGGCAAAATGTCAAAATTTGAAAATTCCATTTTTATGAAAGTGTTTGTCTGATTTTAAGAAAATATAAAACGAATTTTACTTTAATGATCCTCTATTTAATTTGTTAAAGCCGTTTTGATTGGTTACACAATCATAGCAACCAGGCGTCATCACAAAAGGGGTAAATTGAACTTTTAGCTACAAATGACAACCAACACCTGCCATTCCAATAGACCAATTACTACAAAACATCACAGGAATGATCCTTTTGTGGTCCTCTTTCAAAATTGTTCAAAGATTAAAATTCAAATGAGAACTTTGGTTGCTGCGGCATCAGAAAGGTGACAAAATGTCCAAACTTTAAAAATCTTCTCCTCCGAATCTGCCTGTCAGATTCAAATATAATTTGGTAGAAATGTTCCTTGGGTGACCCTTTATAAAAATTGTTCAAGCCATACTGATTGGTCGAAAAACATGGCAGTCAGGCGGCATCAGAAAAGGGGCAAAATGACAAAATGACAAAATTCCATTTTTATGAAAGTGTTTGTCTTATTTTAAGAAAATATAATACGAATCTTACTGTAATGATCCTCTATTTAATTTGTTTAAGCCGTTTTGATTGGTTACGCAATCATATCAACCAGGTGTCATCACAAAAAGGGTAAATTGAACTTTTAGCTACAAGTGACATCCAACTCCTACCATTCCAATAGACCAATTTCCACAAAACATCACAAGAATGTTCCTTTGGTGGTCCTCTTTCAAAATTGTTCAAAGATTTAAATTCCATTGAGAACTTTGGATGCTGCGGCATCAGAGAGTGAGAAAAAATACCCAAATTTTAAAATCCTTTTCCTCCATAATCTACTTGTGCGATTGCAAGATAATTTGGTAGAAATGTTTCTTAAGTGACCCTCTAAATAAACTGTTGAAGCCATATTGATTTGGTTGAAAAACAGCGCAGCAAGGCGGCATCAGGAAAGGTGCAAAATGACAAAAACTTTATAATTCCATTCTTATTAAAGTTCTTGTTAGATTTCAAGATATAAAAGGCCTTTACTGATAAGCTGTTTCTTGAGAAGTGTCCACTCCTTTCAGTGGAAGACAGTGGTGCAGAGGTAGAGCGTCGGCCTCTCGTATCAAAGGTCCCTGGTTCGAGTCCCGTGATGAGCGTGTCCTGACTTTGGGATTTTTCCACACAAACGGCGCGAGTACTGGTGAAGTCTCCAGGAAGCAGACATCGAGCGTGATTAATCTAAGCCCAAGGCTTGTTTCGCAATCGATGTAAAATAAATAAGCTTAAACTAAACTCCTTTCAGTTTCATTTGCACTCCCTGATAAAATTTTCCAGATATTTGCAGTTAAATATTTGCTACTAATTTACTATCAATTAGGTGATCGATTTAGGGCCATCTTGGCCCTCTTGTTTTATTAGAAATTCTGGTTAAAGTTTTGCATGCAACTAAATTAAGAGTCCATATCTCAGTATATACTTGATGCATTGCATTGAACCTTTAAACAACCCTACCCAACTATTACACATATGTAGATTAACAAGTTAGATAACTCTATCCTGCATTTTAGGCAAGTTATGGCACTTTTGTTTACTAAGAAATTATGGTTAAAGTTTTGCGTGCAACTAAATTAAGAGTCCATATCTCAGTATTTACTTGATGCATTGCATTGAAACTTTCTACAACCCTACCCAACTATTACACCTGTGTAGATTATCAAGTATGATAACTCTATTCTGCATTTTATGCAAGTTATGGCCCTTTTTTTACTTAGAAATTCTGGTTAAAGTTTTGCATGCAACTAAATTAAGAGTCCATATCTCAGTATATACTTGATGCATTGCATTGAACCTTTTTACAACCCTACCCAACTATTACACCTATGTAGATTAACAAGTTAGATAACTCTATCCTGCGTTTTAGGCAAGTTATGGCACTTTTTTTTACTAAGAAATTATGGTTAAAGTTTTGCGTGCAACTAATTAAGAGTCCATATCTCAGTATTTACTTGATGGATTGCATTGAAACTTTCTACAACCATACCCAACTATTACACCTGTGTAGATTATCAAGTATGATAACTCTATTCTGCATTTTATGCAAGTTATGGCCCTTGTTTTACTTAGAAATACTGGTTAAAGTTTTGCGTGCAACTAAATTAAGAGTCCATGTCTCAGTATATACTCGATGCATTGCATTGAACCTTTATACAACCCTACCCAACTATCACACCTATGTAGATTATCAAGTTAGATAACTCTATCCTGCATTTTATGCAAGTTATGGCATTTTTATGCCCCCGGAATCTCCGATTCGGTGGGCATATAGTTTTTGGCCTGTCTGTTGGTTGGTTGGTCTGTTGGTCTGTCTGTCTGTCTGCACAAAAAAAACTTTAACCTTGACCACTACTTTTGAACCATAACAGGTACGGCTACCATATTTCACATGTGTATTCCTTGTGACATGACCTTTCTGTCAGTACCAAAATTTTAGACCTTGCGACCTTGACCTTTGACCTAGATGTAGTTTTTGGCCTGTCTGCACGAAAAAAACTTTAACCTTCACCATTACTTTTGAACCATAACAGGTATGGCTACCATATTTCACATGTGTATTCCTTGTGACATGACCTTTCTGTCACTACCAACATTTTTGACCTTGCGACCTTGACCTTTGACCTAGATGTAGTTTTTGGCCTGTCTGCACGAAAAAAACTTTAACCTTGACCATTACTTTTCAACCATAACAGGTATGGCTACCATATTTCACATGTGTATTCCTTGTGACATGACCTTTCTGTCAGTACCAACATTTTTGACCTTGCGACCTTGACCTTTGACATAGATGTTGCCATTCTCGAAAAAAAAATTAACCTTGGCCATTTCTTTTGAACCATAACAGTTACGGCTACCATGTATTCCTTGTGACATGACCTTTCTGTCAGTACCAACATTTTTGACCTTGCGACCTTGACCTTTGACCTAGATGTAGTTTTTGGCCTGTCTGCACGAAAAAAACTTTAACATTGACCATTCCTTTTCAACCATAACAGGTATGGCTACCATATTTCACATGTGTATTCCTTGTGACATGACCTTTCTGTCAGTACCAACATTTTTGACCTTGCGACCTTGACCTTTGACATAGATGTTGCCATTCTCGAAAAAAATATTAACCTTGGCCATTTCTTTTGAACCATAACAGGTACGGCTACCATGTATTCCTTGTGACATGACCTTTCTGTCAGTACCAACATTTTTGACCTTGCGACCTTGACCTTTGACCTAGATGTAGTTTTTGGCCTGTCTGCACGAAAAAACCTTTAACCTTGACCATTACTTTTCAACCATAACAGGTATGGCTACCATATTTCACATGTGTATTCCTTGTGACATGACCTTTCTGTCAGTACCAACATTTTTGACCTTGCGACCTTGACCTTTGACATAGATGTTGCCATTCTCGAAAAAAAAAATAACCTTGGCCATTTCTTTTGAACCATAACAGGTACGGCTACCATATTTCACATGTGTATTCCTTGTGACATGACCTTTCTGTCAGTACCAACATTTTTCACCTTGCGACCTTGACCTTGACCTAGATGTTGCCATTCTCGAAAAAAAACTTTAACCTTGGCCATTACTTTTGAACCATAACAGGTATGGCTACCATATTTCACATGTGTATTCCTTGTGACATTACCTTTCTGTCAGTACCAACGTTTTTCACCTTGCGACCTTGACCTAGATGTTGCCATTCTCGAAAAAAAAATTAACCTTGGCCATTACTTTTCAACCATAACAGGTACGGCTACCATATTTCACATGTGTATTCCTTGTGACATGACCTTTCTGTCAGTACCAACATTTTTGACCTTGCGACCTTGACCTTTGACATAGATGTTGCCATTCTCGAAAAAAATATTAACCTTGGCCATTTCTTTTGAACCATAACAGGTACGGCTACCATGTATTCCTTGTGACATGACCTTTCTGTCAGTACCAACATTTTTGACCTTGCGACCTTGACCTTTGACCTAGATGTAGTTTTTGGCCTGTCTGCACGAAAAAACCTTTAACCTTGACCATTACTTTTCAACCATAACAGGTATGGCTACCATATTTCACATGTGTATTCCTTGTGACATGACCTTTCTGTCAGTACCAACATTTTTGACCTTGCGACCTTGACCTTTGACATAGATGTTGCCATTCTCGAAAAAAAAAATAACCTTGGCCATTTCTTTTGAACCATAACAGGTACGGCTACCATATTTCACATGTGTATTCCTTGTGACATGACCTTTCTGTCAGTACCAACATTTTTCACCTTGCGACCTTGACCTTGACCTAGATGTTGCCATTCTCGAAAAAAAACTTTAACCTTGGCCATTACTTTTGAACCATAACAGGTATGGCTACCATATTTCACATGTGTATTCCTTGTGACATTACCTTTCTGTCAGTACCAACGTTTTTCACCTTGCGACCTTGACCTAGATGTTGCCATTCTCGAAAAAAAAATTAACCTTGGCCATTACTTTTCAACCATAACAGGTACGGCTACCATATTTCACATGTGTATTCCTTGTGACATGACCTTTCTGTCAGTACCAACATTTTTCACCTTGCGACCTTGACCTTTGACCTAGATGTTTCAATTCTTGATAAAAACTTTAACCTTGACGACTACTTTTGAACTATAACAGGTACGGCTACCATATTTCACATGTGTATTCCTTGTGACAAGACCTTTCCTTCAGTACCAAAATTCTGACCTTGTGACCTTAACTGTGACCTTTGATCTACATTTTGAAAACTTTTATCATTGATTATAACTTTTGAACAGTAACAGTTATACAGGGCTTTCATACTCACATGTGTATTCCTTGTGACAAGACCTTTCATTCAGTACCAATAGTTTTGACCTTGACCATTACCTTTGACCTAGATGTTACCATTCGGGGGCATCAGTGTTTCACAAACACATCTTGTTTTACTTAGAAATTCTGGTTAAAGTTTTGCGTGCAACTAAATTAAGAGTCCATATCTTAGTATTTACTTGATGCTTTGCATTGAAAATTTCTACAACCCTACCCAACTATCACACCTGTGTAGATTATCAAGTATGATAACTCTATCCTGCATTTTATGCAAGTTATGGCCTTTTTGGACTTATAAATTCTGGTTAAAGTTTTGCATGCAACTACATAAAGAGACCATCTCTTAGTAACTACTTGATGCATTGCATTGAAACTTTATACAGCCCCTACCAACCATCACATCTATGTAAACAATCAAGTATGATTACTCTATCCAGCATTTTATGCAAGTTATGGACCTTTTTGGACTTAGAAATTCTGGTTAAAGTTTTGCAACTACATTTAGAGTGTAATCTCAGTAACAACTTGAAAAATTGTATTGAAACTTCATACAACCTTTCCCAAGTGCACAACTATAAACACAACCAATTAAGATAACTCTATCCTGTATATGGTGCAAATTGTTGCCCTTTTTTTTACTTAGAAATTATGGTTAAAGGTTTGCGTGCAACTACATTAAGAGTCCATATCTTAGTAACTACTTGATGCATTCCATTGAAAGGTTATACAACCCTATCTAACCATCACACCTATGAAAATAATCATGTTAAATAACACTATCCTGCATATAATGCAAATTATCACCCACTAAGAAATTGTGGTTAATGTTTTGCATGCAACTACATTAGAGTCCATTATCTCAGTAACTTAAATAAGCGGTGGAATAGTCGAGCGCGCTGTCCTCCGACAGCTCTTGTTTTTTTGTCATTATGTTTTCAAAAAGCTGTCTGCTGCAGAGGCTATATGAGGTAAAGGGTTAATAAAAAAAAAAATACACAAAATGATGGAAAATCTCATTACATTTTTAGATATATTAAGCTTTTTGCCTCAGATGTCTTCCAATAGACAACTCTTTTAAGTTTAAATCCTTCCCACATATAAACTGTCTGATATCTCGGGAGCAGACCACTTTAGAAAACATTGTGGCGAAAGAGGAAATTATATATGATGAAAAGTTCTTCTTTTACTGAAATGTTTTCAACTCTTTTCAACAATAAACAAACTTTCCTTATAGAGAATTTCCATAGTTTTGCCTAAAATTTCAACTTTATTAGTCTGCTGCTGATTTACTGTCAAAAAATAGAAAATCTCCATAATTGAATGGTTAACCTATGACTAAAAGTGAAAAACATTGTGGCAAAAGGAGAAATTGCTCGTTTTGAGCAATTTCTTCTTTTATCACTATGTTTTCAAAAAACCGTCTGCTGCCGAGGCATGGAAAGGGTCTATATGAGGGAAAGGGTTAATAAATTGTTCTTTCATTTAATAGAGAGTTTTCATGTTTTTGACTAAATAATTGCAAAAGTTGTTGGATGTGGGAAATGGTTAATTTATTCTTATTTCATTATATAGGAGGCGCAGAGCAGTTTATGCCAGGAATGAACTTTACCCACAATCTCAACATGGCTAGCGGCTGTGGAGTCCAACCCTATACAAACTACTCGGATAAATTCAACGGACATTTAGATTATATTTTTTATGATGCGGACAGTTTCGGCGTATCTCAAGTGATTCTCCAACCGGAGCATAGGGAGGTGGAGCTGAATACGGCCATACCCAGTGTCGTGTTCCCCTCTGACCATATAGCGCAGGTCTGTGATCTTAGGTGGAAAAAATAAATATGATCGTAGGAGCATTGGGTCAGAAAAATATACCTTCTGTCGTTTACAGCGACTGTAGCTCAAGATCAGTCTGAGTATATTGTACAAACAGTCTGATCAGGATCTTCACTATCCGGCACTGACTTAGTGGGTCTTTTACCCTTTCTCGACTGCGAACGCATTTTGATTCTTGCATTACTGTTTTCAAAGTCGTAGGCTGCAGATTTTTTTTGATTTTTTTTTTAACTTTATTTTTCATGTTTTTTAGTATGTGGAGGTCTTTGCCATCCTCATCCATACGTCACCTGCAGATGTATTTTGATACATATTCTTGCATTACTGTATTCAAAGTCGTCTGCTGCAGATTTGTCGTATTTGGGAAAGGGTTGATAAGTCAGCAGCAGACGAGTAAAAATTATAAGCATTGAGGAGTTGAAAACATTGCGGTAAAAGAAAACTTAGAGATTTTTTTTCGTTTTTCCACAATGCCTTCAAATGTCTCCTGGGGCAGAGATGTCAGAAAGCGTCTGTATGTGGGAAATGGTTAAATATAAATAAAGAATGAATTGTGACTCTTAATTCAACAGATTATATTATTAATTATATGCCTTTTATTAGACTTGAAGAATTCAAAATCTTTTGGAGAAAAAAGACTGAAAAATGAAAGTAAACTTTTGAAATATACTAAAAAAAGTGTTGGTAATGACAAAGGCTATCAAACAAGGTGATGTGTATTTGAAGGCCAGTATGGCCATTCATTCTTTCTTATGACTGACATTATATCATTGTGACAAGCATACTCCACAAATGGACTGAATGGTCTATATGGGAGAAAGCCAGGAAACACATCAATGGTTTCATGCAAAACGGTTGTACAAGATGTAGTTACAGTCGTCTTGCAAGAAGTTCTCGACATTCTAGGTGAACTGGCTGCTGTGGTATAACTGAAATACATTTGAAAATGGCGTTGAATTCAATCAATCAATTTATCTAGACTGGTACATGTACAGGACTTTACATTGGGCTCTGAATGCATTTGAAGATTGGCGAGCATCTGGCTACTTCCAGACAGTCTCTTAAGGGTCTTCTAAGTGCATCTTCTGACAAACTGGAAGTGTAGCCCCACTTGTGTACAGCTTATTATTATAAAACAAGAAATGATGTTGAAGAGTAGTGTCATTAAAATATTGTGACAAAAGGAGCAATTTCTTCCTCTGTCATAATGTTTTCAAAAGTCGTTTGCGTCAAACTGCATCTATATGTATGAAGGAGGTAAATAGACCATAACAAAAGCTGTCAGTTGCACCCTTGTAAGCTCTTGTTTCGGTAACAGATTCACTCTTGATTTTGGTGCATAGATTCAAAACACAAACAGATCATTGACGTTTTATTATATGTATACTTTTAAAGCTTTATTATGACGAATGTAGTTCACTCACAATAACATATTGATGTCACATACAAAGACAAGATGGAATAAAGAAGTCTTCACCCGGCATTGCCTTTCAATGAAAGCAATTTATCCTTTGACTGCTTGGTCGGATTTCGTGAAGTATGTGGCAACAGTATAAAGCCAGACCAGTACCTATTTCATGAAATCTGTGGCACCAGTATAAAGCCAGGCCAGTACCTATTTCATGAAGCCTGTGGCACGAGTAATGCCAGTTCGGTACCTATTTCATGAAGTCTGTGGCACCACTATAAACCCTGGCCAGTACCTATTTCATGAAGTCTGTGTCATCAGTATAAATCCAGTTCGGTACCTATTTCATGAAGTCTGTGTCATCAGTATAAAGCCAGTTCGGTACCTATTTCATGAAGTCTGTGTCACCAGTATAAAGCCAGTTCAGTACCTATTTCATGAAGTCTGTGGCACCAGTATAAAGGTAGTTCGGTACCTATGGCATGACGTCTGTGGCGCCAGTTCGGTACCTATTTCATGAAGTCTGTGGCATCAGTATAAATCCAGTTCGGTACCTATTTCATGAAGTCTGTGGCATCAGTATAAATCCAGTTCGGTACCTATTTCATGAAGTCTGTGTCATCAGTATAAAGCCAGTTCGGTACCTATTTCATGAAGTCTGTGGCACCAGTATAAAGCCAGTTCAGTACCTATTTCATGAAGTCTGTGGCACCAGTATAAAGGTAGTTCGGTACCTATGGCATGAAGTCTGTGGCGCCAGTTCGGTACCTATTTCATGAAGTTTGTGGCATCAGTATAAATCCAGTTCGGTACCTATTTAATGAAGTCTGTGGCATCAGTATAAAGCCAGTTCGGTACCTATTTCATGAAGTCCGTGGCAACGGTATAAAGCCAGGCCAGTACCAATTTCGTGATGCCTGTGGAACTAGTATAAAGCCAGGCCAGTACCGATTCCGTGAGGCCTGTGCACCAGTATAAAGCCAGGCCAGTGCCGATTTTCTGAAACCTGTGGCACCAGTATAAAGCCAGGCCAGTACCGATTTCATGAACCTGTGTTACCAGTATAAAGCCAGGCCAGTATCAATTACGTGAGGCCTGTGGAGTCAGGCCAGTATCAATTTCGTGAGGCCTGTAGCACCAGTATAAAGCCAGGCCAGTACCGATTTCATTAAGCCTGTGTTACCAGTATAAAGCCAGGCTAGTAACGATTTCGTGAAGCCTGTGGAACCAATATAAAGCCAGAACGGTACCTATTTCGTAAGGCCTTGGACACCAGTATAAAGCCAGGCCAGTACCAATTTCACAAAGCATGTGACACCAGTATAAAGCCAGGCCAGTACAGATTTCGTGAAGCCTGTGGAACCAGTACTGATTTCATGAGGCCTGTGGCACCAGTACAAAGCCAGGCCAGAACCAATTTTGTGAAGCCCGTGGCACCAGTATAAAGCCATGCCAGTACCAATTTCGTGAAGCCTGTGGCACCAGTATAAAGCCAGGCCAGTACTGAGTTCATGAAACCTGTGGTATCGGTATAAAGCCAGGCCAGTACTGATTTCATGAAACCTGTGGTACCAGTATAAAGCTAGGCCAGTACTGATTTCATGAAACCTGTGGTACCAGTATAAAGCCAGGCCATTACTGATTTCATGAAACCTGTGTTACCAGTACAAAGCCAGGCCAGTACTGAGTTCATGAAACCTGTGTTACCAATACAAAGTCAGGCAGGTACTGATTTCATGAAACCTGTGGCACAAGTATAAAGCCAGGCTAGTACCGATTTCGTGAAGCCTATGGCACAAGTATAAAGCCAGGCCAGTACTTATTTCACAAAGCCTGTGGCACAAGTATAAAACCATTCCAGTACCTATTTCACAAAGCCTGTGGCACAAGTATAAAGCAATGCCAGTACCACTTTTGAGATGCCTATCGCAGTTAGTCCAGGAGCAATTTGGCAACATCTGACCAGTTTCTATACTATTGACTGCTCAACTCAACAGTTTTATTTTGATACATGTTTACCTTCAATTGCCTATTGACTCTTCCAAATGCAGAGATGGACAAGTCCATTTTGAAAAGTCAGCATGGTTGAAAGGGTTAAACCGTACATTGTTGGGGAATCATAGGTATTGTCAAAGAGAAGAAGTATCCTTACTATTCCGTTTTGATGTCAAACAAAGATTTCAGACTGCATTAAACATTGACCGCCTCAGTATTATAATTGTTGAGCGCCCACATCAAGTGTGTGAGGTCGCGGGTTCGATTCCTGGCCGGGTTATACCAAAGACAATACAATTGGTATTAATGGCTTTCCATGTTTGGTGTTCATGGTTGTGGGATTAGCATAACGACTGACTCGCTGGTTTCAGTATAAACGTACTAGTAAGTGCTGGTAACTTACCAATGAAATGCTATGATATAACTGACACGTTGTTGAAAGCGGTATAAAACGCTATAGAAACAAAACAATCCGTTAACGTATCCCTTATCTAGAGCCATAGACATGCAATGAAAACATTTTATTTGAGAGGCGTCCATCAATGTATGGTCTTATAAGCGAAGACTCAGGCCAAATAGTTTCACTTAACCCTTTCCCAAGTACGGCAAATCTGCAGCAGACGTCGTTGCTTTGAAATCATGGTAACAAAAACCTGAATAATCTCAATAAAAGATAACTTTATTGTTAAATAAAGTTTAAAACATTGTGGCCAAAGGTGAAATTGCTCATCATGAGCAATTTCACCTTTGGCCAAAATGTTTTCAAAAGTCGTCTGCTGCTATTGCGTCAAAATGCGTCTGCAGTTGGGAAAGGGTTAAGCCTTCACTGTCAGTCTACATGTTGAATAATAATCTATACAACCTTTTACGAAAACAAATAAAAGTAATTCCCCATTATATTAACACCAATGTAGCTTTTTATGATGCCAAACCGGTAAGTCAAAGAGTTCCAAAAATCACCATTCGCTACCTATTTCACCCTTCCCACATAAAGACGCATCTGCAGCATGATACCTCATGAAACATTGTTGGAAAAGGAGAAATTGCTCACAATGTTTTCAACCCTATTTGATGACTATACTTATGATGTTTTCAAAGTCGTCTGCTGCATATTTGTTGTAATGGGAAAATGGTTAAAGCATATTTTGTATATTATGTCTTCCAAATGGAAGAAAGTCAGTAAAACTCTTTATATCATAAAAACTCTTTCGACCACGTTGAATGTTTGAATGGTATAAAGTGGTTAAAAAATAGTTTCTGATAAAGAAGCGGGTTGCAGTTCCGTATCTATGTTTCGTAGATTCAACAGTTTATTAGATGTTAACGCAATATCCAGCATGGGCGTAGGTATTGTTCGGGCAGTCGGACAGACATTTGCCTTTGTACTCGTAATCTCTACACACCTGTTATAAAAGAAGATAACTGATCAGTATTCTATGATTTTTGTTGAATTTTCGATTTTAAATACCTTAAATGTTAGTTTAGGTCTCTTGCGTTTAACCACTTTTTCAACTTCGAATCCGCTAGGAATCTGCTTCAATAAATATAAAAGCTGTACTGTGAGTTCACAATCTCATCAAAATCAGACCAAAATACTTCGCTGTACGTAAAATGGATCCGACTTCTTCTCATAAAGGCTCGTCTCGAATTGACCTACTTCACTTAAATACGTATGAGCACGTGCTTGTTTTTTGTATGACCAATGTAATCGCGCGATACAACAAACGCCCGTGCTATACTATCGGATCACTCGACAACTATCGCTTCTCTATATCGTGTATTTATATGGGTCATCTTACCTGTTTTATACTGCAATATTTGGTAAACGACAATTTAATTGGCTGACGCAAAGGTCAATCTGAGACGAAGTCATCAGATCTGGTTTTATTGAGATCGGTGAATTCATAACCACGAAACGAATTAAATAAGGAGGTGCCGAAATAGATCCTGAAGTTGGGAAAATAACCTTCACAAACACGCAGGCGCATTTTGACACATCTGCAACAATCGATATTTCAAAACATTGTAGCGAAAGGAGAAAATGCCGACAATGGGGATATTCCAATTGTTCAATTTTGTTTTCAACCATCTCCACTTACTATATTTTCATTTACAGATGTTTTATACAGTTTTGCCTAGATATTTCCAGTGTCTTCTTATACATATTTACTGTATGCCTGAATATATTCAAATGAATGGTGTGTCGCAGTAAAAAGAGTGTGACCCCATTCATTCAGTGTAGATATGAAACGTTCAGTTTAGAGGGCTGGTTTTAGTCTGATATATCCTGCTTGGTAACACATTTCCTGTAATATAAGGAAATTCGCTCCGTTTCAGATTTCGCGATATTAGTATCGTGATTACGTCATCATGAATTCTTGGAAACCCCAGTTATTTGTAAAGCTTGAGTAGTTTCCCCTTGCGTTAGATAAGACGGGTTAATTAATCGTTTGTTATTTACACAGCTTTCAACAATTTTCAAGTTATATCACGGCGTTACCTTGGTAGGTTACCAGTTATCCTGATTTCAGCGAGTCGGTCGTAATGCTAACCCAACACACCTAAACGCCAAGGAGAGCAGCCATTACAACATTGTTAAAGCGACTGAACTCCAGATACCCAACTGTCGAAAAAAAATAAAATTTCCAATTTTAAGAAAATAAGTGTTATTTTTGTATTTGGGGCATTAAAATATGATAACTGATATATTACATACCCCTATAATCGGTGAGATTTTCTTGTTTTCGATACTTTTTCCATCGCAAATTCTACCCTGTCAGTAACGGGGTAAGTATTTTTAAATAGGAAACCCCTTCATCGGGACAATTGAAAACGACTCAAGTTCACTTTATTGAAAAAAAACGATACATTTTCTACCCTGGGTTTACTTGGATAACATAAAGAATAACATTTAGGGCGAATTCGATTTTTTTTTTTTTTTTTTTTTTTCGTGCCATCTGGATTTCAGTCGCTTTAAAGTCTTTGGTTACATGACACATGAATATCATGGCTTACCAAACACTGTGTATCCCGACCACCAAAACAACCGACAGCGCACTGTGGATGACAGCATCCCAGCATTCCCTCCGAGTGACATAGTTTCGGATCTCCAGGACACATGACGTCACAACTAAGACCGGTTACTGAAATATAAACAAAACCGTCATTGCGTTCAGTTTACCCTTCCCCGGAAATTTTGGACTTTGGACAACTTTTGAAAACATTGTGGAAAAAGAAGAAAGGACTTAAAAAAATAAAGCAATTTATGGTAACTCCAAATGGAACATGTAATGAAGTGAAATTTAAAATGTGTATGTACATGTTTTAATGTATATATTGCCTTCTTTGTACGGAAATTGTACCATTCAGTAGATTATAACTTAAAGATACACTGTGCTAATTTTTATTCACTGTTTCCGAATTATCATTAAAAAACAAAGCTTGTCTCAACACTTTCCGAACGTCCCTCGTATGTACCGTGTTTTGCTAACGTAAACCACTTTTTCCTAGAAAACCAACCTTATCATACTTAACACGTGTAGATGATCGGTGTTCAAAGAAAAAACACCTTATCGTAATTATAACATGTACCAGGGACACTATATTACAATATAGTGTCCCTGCATGTACAGATGATCGGTTCTCAAGGAAACTCAAATGTTACAAGTGTAGATGATCGGTGCTCAAAGAAAACCAACGTTAACTTAATTTTTACACGTGTATATGAGATGTGCTCAAAGAAACCTAATCTTGACGTAAATGAGCCGTGCTCAAAATAAACCAACCTTAACGTTAATATTAACGTGTAGATTAACGGTGCTCAAAGAAAAAGAGCCTTAATATAATTGTATTACACGTTTAGATGAGCCGTGCTCAAGGAAAGTCAACTCTTACTTAATTATTACTTGTGTAGATGAGCGGTGCTCAAATAAAACCAACCTTAACTTTAATTTTACACGTGTAGATGAGCGGTGCTCAAAGAAAACCAGCCTTAACGTAATTATTGAATGTGACGATGTGCGGTGCTCAAATGAAACCAACCTTAACTTAAATATTATACGTGTAGATAGAAAACCAGCCTTAACGTTATTATTGAATGTGAAGTTGTGCGGTGCTCAAATAAAACCAACCTTTACTTAAATATTACACGTGTAGATGAACGGTGCTCAAAGAAAACCAGATGCTAGGAAAAACGAACATTTAATTAACCACTACATGTCGAGATGAGCGTTACTCAAGGAAACTCAATATTTACTGAATCATTGCACATTTAAACGAGTGTTTCTCCAGGAAAACAAACCTAAACTTAATGCTCAAGGAAAACCAACCTTAAAGTAATTATTACACTTGCGTATCCATGCTTAGGATCCAACCTGTTACACTGACGTATCTTTAAAAAGCGTACAGCAATGTATTTTGGCCTGATTTTCAAAAAGTATTTGTTACCTGTTTGACACATAAACCCGCCGGTACCCCAGCAATGCCGGACACTTGACTGATCCTTACATTTAGCCGCACATTCTTCACCTGTAGGAATATAACTTGATAGTTTTAACAGGAACGTAGATACGAGGGATAGGCAACTACTCCACCTGTACACCTTTTTATCTGGTTAAAATATCACACATAGAAATAAAATTGTCCAAATTTTAACATTTTGTAGCAAATAAATCTTTAAAGTCACATTTGGCACATAAACAAAAAATACATATTCTGAAAGTTTAACATTTGAACTGAAGTTAGAGATACAATGAATAACTGGAATTTCTTTGTATTTTGAAATAATGACTGTTTTAAAAGACACCAATATTGGGATTTCTGAATTATAGACTGACATTTTTCATACGGATAACCTATTATCAAAACCTGTAATATATACGGAATATTACGTTGCGGGAGCGATAAAAGGGTTTGTATTGCACTACAAGTAGCGTGGAAAAATCCATATCTTACGAGACCGAAGGTCGAGTAAGATATGGATTTTCCCACGCTACGAGTCGTGCAATACGAACACATTTATCGCTCCCGCAACGTAATATTCCTTTTATTATATACCTACAATCTATGAGAAGCGAAAATTTATTGAGTTTACATTTTATTAACCGTAAAATTAAGATTATGAAGGGCGGATGAATATCGCTTCAATGATTACGCCACGCCCCGTAATGCATTCCAATACGTATGCTCCGCCCAATATCATCATCAAACCGGTCACGTCACTGTTTGACGTCAAAATCTTGTATTTACACCGCATATATATAGATACGGAATTTTAATCTGTCGTGGTGTATTTGCGCATGTCAATCTGTGTGTATTTCCACCGGAAAATAAACAGGCATATAATAAATTAAAATATTTTTATCTACTGCAATAGAAGAATGTTTAAACTTCAAGAAAATATATTTTTTATTTTCATATCTTGAATAGTTTTTGAGTTTTACTTGCTACAAATGTCGGCACGGGTGATATCTTAGTATACACTGTATACGGAATATTACGTTGCGGGAGCGATAACAGGTTTTTTTTATTGCACTACAAGTAGCGTGGAAAAATCGATATCTTACGAGACCGAAGGTCGAGTAAGAGATGGATTTTCCCACGCTACGAGTCGTGCAATATGAACTCATTTATCGCTCCCGCAACGTAATATTCCTTTTATTATATACCTACGATCTATGAAGAGCAAATATATATATATATATATATATATACAGATTCAATAACAAATTTATTGGGGATACAATTTTGTAATCTTGAAATGAAAAGATGAATGGCGGGTGAATATTTACTACAATACTTAGGCCACGCCCAAAAAAAGTATGCTTATACGTAAGTCCCGCCCAATAACATTATCAAATTAAATTTCCATTGTTTTGTGGGAGAAAATGACAACATAATCTTTACTTGCGGGGTTTTATTAAATTTGACGCTAGGTTTTCGATACATACAATAGAAGCAATTTTCCTAAATAGTACTGTTTGTCTGCATATTTTACTACGTAGCGCAGATTCAAAACGGGAACCTCGCTGAAAGTAGTCCGCGGACTGTCTGACGTCACAATCTTGTATTTACACCGCATGTAGATACGGAATTTCAATCTGTCGTGGTGTGTTTGCGCATGTCAATCTGCATGTATTTCCACCGGAAAATGTACAGGCATGTAATAAAGTTACTTATCCCTCTTATCTACGTCCCTGGTTGTAACACTAATTTGCACATTGTTTAACAATATCACACATGCAGACGCTTTCCAGCACATTTGCAGCAAACGACTTTTGAAAGCATTGTGGAAAATGGAGAAATTGCTCACAACGAGCATTTCCTCCGTTTACCACAATGTTTTCATTATTTTTTTCAATTATAAATATTTACCTTTTATCTACAGCTTTTTTCATGTCTTCGGCAACACATTTCAAGAAGTCATCTGCTTCAGAATTGTCATTGTTGGGAAAGAGTAAACAGTTCCATAACACATCTATTTACAAGCGCCAGTCTGACGTGTCAAATAAGTGGGACAGAGAATATCTTCGTGATATTATGATATTTTCCACGCCTACTTTCCTGACGATTGAAATTGCTCATAATCGACAGTGTATTATTTACCACGCCTACTAACCTGATAGCATATTGGAATTTCAGGGCGGGGTTTAATACAGATGCATTTCGGCTTTTGAGTAAGGCATTTTATTTACACGAACTGACAATTAAAAGCGCTCGAAATCGCTAGTGTTTTATCTTCAATGATATAAACCACGCCTACTACCCTGATTACCAATTGGAACGTCAAGGTGGAGTTCGATACAGATGCATTTCGGCTTTTGAGTAAGGCATTTTATTAACACGAACTGACAATTAAAAGCGCTCGAAATAGATAGTATTTTATCTTCAATGATATAAACCACGCCTACTACCCTGATTACCATTGGAACGTCTAGGTGGAGTTCGATACAGATGCATTTCGGCTTTCGAGTAAGGTATTTCATTTACACGAACTGACAATTAAAAGCGCTCGAAATCGCTAGTGTTTTATCTTCAATGATATAAACCACGCCTACTACCCTGATTACCAATTGGAACGTCAAGGTGGAGTTCGATACAGATGCATTTCGGCTTTTGAGTAAGGCATTTTATTTACACGAACTGACAATTAAAAGCGCTCGAAATCGCTAGTGTTTTATCTTCAATGATATAAACCACGCCTACTACCCTGATTACCAATTGGAACGTCAAGGTGGAGTTCGATACAGATGCATTTCGGCTTTTGAGTAAGGCATTTCATTTACACGAACTGACAATTAAAAGCGCTCGAAATCGATAGTGTTTTATCTTCAATGATATAAACCACGCCTACTACCCTGATTACCATTGGAACGTCTAGGTGGAGTTCGATACAGATGCATTTCGGCTTTCGAGTAAGGCATTTTATTTACACGAACTGACAATTAAAAGCGCTCGAAATCGATAGTGTTTTATCTTCAATGATATAAACCATGCCTACTATCTTGATAAGTTTACCAACTGTACTGGTAATTTACTCAGGAAACGCCGTGTTATTACTGAAATCCTGTTGAAAGCGGCGTAAAAACCTATTCAAACAGAGTAAGTAAACTTTTACAATTATTGGGCCCATTCATCTTCAGAATGACGTCATTTGATGTCATCTCCTCCCAGACGATCGTATTTGTATGGCACAAGTTCGGATTGCCAAACAGCATGACGTCTCCTTTCGAGATTTCTGAAAGTTAATAGAATAGAAGAAAATAGTTAATTAAACAAATTTTGACTTAATCCTGGCATATAAATTACATTGTACTTAATTCAAGGACTTGAATTCTTATTGGATGGAAAAGAACCTGACTTATTCGGACGATTTTACTAGGTTAGAACATTCACCACGTGGAGTTATCTTTTTTCCAACAAGTCTCGGCACGTCGGTCATAGGCGAAGGCATTTTTGGTAGCCTAATACTGGTTTGTTTACCCAGGGATCATGAATAAGTAAGGTGCCGCCGTGATATAACTAAAAATAATGTTGAAAACGGAGGAAAAAACCCAATAAATAAATGAATATTTTCCCAACAGCATTTCCATTCTGAAAATTCACCTACACTTTCAGTCTTTGTCTATAGACGTTTTCAAATATGTTTGTTTTTTCATACTTTTATTAATTTGTAACTGATTGACCCCGTATCCATCCTCTTATTAGTAGTGGCTTTGTATAGCCGGAAGTGTATGGTTCAAAAGTATAGACATTTCATTTCATTACCAAGCTACGAACGAACCATCGCCCCTGATGTAATGACCTTGACTTTAAGTCAATTGATGTTAGTATGGTTTCCGACTTCCTATGATAGTAGTCTGGTTCCCGACTTCCTATGAGAGTAGTCTGGTTCCCGACTTCCTATGATAGTAGTCTGGTTCCCGACTTCCTATGATAGTAGTCTGGTACCTTTACATAGTAATAAGGGGAAGGAACTCCAGAGTAAATTGATGTATTACTGCACGGATGCGGTGGTTGGGCTGTATATAGATTAAACCTTTCGCACACGCAGACGCTTTCTGACGCCTCTACGGCAGACGACTTTTGAAAACATAGTGACAAAAGCAGAGGCAAATTCTACATAGAGGAGCAATTGCCCCTTGGGCCACCATGTTTCAAATTCGACTAACACAGATTACTCTATTTTTCTGAGGGCTGGACTGAAGCGGTGCCGGTAGTTCACCGTGCTATCAGAATGTCAGTGACTTGTTCTGAGCCGATCCCGCGTAGCTCAGTCGGTAGCGACGCGGACTGTCAATCCAGGGGTTGTGAGTTCGATCCCGGGCTCGGCCAACTTTCTTTCGACGAGGATTGACAAAAGTCAATTGCGACATGCGTCAGTAGTCTTCCACCATATGGGCTAGAGTCTATGTGGAAAAAGCATGCCAGTTGGCTTGGGAAGATTGTGTTGTGTGGAGTAAAGGTGTGAGAAAACCAGGAATGCAGGTGAGGTAGGTGAACTGCCGCCGTGTAATATACAGGAGAATTTGGTTTAACGACGGGTTAAACCCCAATCAATCAATCAAGTTGTCGGCTGCAGATTGCTGTGATTGGGACAAGTGGGTTTAGATCTGATGAAGGCTGATATAAAAAGTACAAAAACTAGGTGCTGAACCTCCAGACGGAGATCAAAATTTTGAATGGTTGACTCTACTGCAAGATATGTGCTAGAGTGACACAAAGGTAAGTATTAAATACGAGTCAACACTAGTTTTGGCAGTAAATGTAGAAAATACAGGACAATTGAAGTCATGAACATGTAGCACAATTTGGGGCTTACTGAGGTAGTGTTGACCATCCACCATAATAAACATATCTGAAACAATCAATAATATACTATTGTTTATTGTACTGGACAGGTCAGCTTATTATTCAAACCATTTTATTAACACGTTAGTTAATCTTTGACTATACTATCTATAATCTGGAGTTTAGCACCTTTAAGGGGTCCATAGATGGTCCTATATGCTATATAGAACACGTGTAGACCTTAACGAATAGTGCAACTGGCTTCTAAGAAAGACATCTTACCTTTCAAAGCCGAAGCTGCAGCTCCTTGATCGACGTCCCAGCAACCAGTAACCCGAGGCGACGCTTTTGAAAACTCATAGTGCGCTCGCCCTTGATCAGCTTCAGACTGGTTAGCGGTATTTCGGAGATATTCCTCACCAAGGCTATCAGAACGTAACCAGTCACAACCTCGATTTGAGAGAGGAAGTCAAGGTTCATATTGTATTTCCGGGTCATTCAGTATGCGTGACCTCTAGTATTACCGTGTACGTAGGTACAGTCACCGAAGATCCTCCGAAAGCGCCGGTAGTGATATAGGGAGTTTCCCATGAGGCTCAAACCATTGTGGGTCCCATAACACTCTGCAATAAAAAAGAAACAATCATTGAATTAACCCTCCACGCAATCCAGTCATGGTCTCCTCGCCGCCATCCATCCATTCAAGGAATCTTCTTTGCGATTTGTTATCTTAACAAATATAAACATGAGTTTGCTGCAAGAATGCAGTAATTGTTAGCGCGGGAATCAGCATTTAATGGCTTAAGAAATACTGTTTATGATTATAAAAACACGAAACCCGCTTTTTAAATATATGATATAAATATATGATAACAATATTTTTTTAGTTAAATACGGTAAATACGAAAACAAAAAGTACCTTTTCCTAACGTGTTGACCTCGATCTCCCAAAAGTATTGTAAACATTTGTCTGCGCATGCTCGTCCTTTTTTCCCCTTAATATATTCTTAAAATCGCAAAATTTAGCACAATAAATTTTGACCTCTATCTCCCAAAAATTATTGTAAACATTTTTCTGCGCATGCGCGTCCTTTTCCCCCTATTAATATATTCTTAAAATCGCAAATTTAGCACAATATCTTCGCATGATAATATGAAAATATTTCGATTTTCCTGTCTATTTAAAAAACTATGGTCTTTGATTTACATTTTAATTATAAAAAAACTACTCGCAATATAATAAGACTGGTTTCACTAATCTTAATCTTTCTTTTGCAAACACGAACGAGAACCAGTCTGTCGACGAACTGCTACGGAAATGTCCGAGAGCCGACGGTAAAATACGGCGCATCGCGATCAAAACGATTAACAACGGCGCATGCGCAAGTCCATTGCACCAGTGATAATTGTAAACACAACCAATATATTGCGCTGTGGATGATGCACCCGCGCAATAAGACATTCTACGAGAAAACCAACAGTATGGAGCTGCTGGCGTAATATATCAACCCAGATCAGCATGCACAGTCCGCGCAGCCTAATCCGGGCCGACACATTCCGTGTCTTGGAGGGGTAGCAGAGTAATGATTCCTAAAACGAGTAAATCCACAGGAGGCGAAGCAGTGTCTGTCCGGGTTAGCCTGCGCTGCGGTGGATTAGGCTGATCCGGGATCGATTTTGGTTTACGCACAGGTCCACAGATTGGGTGTTGGTTTTTCGTGGTACGGCTCAAATATGCTTGACATGGTGAACGGAGTAGGTTTAACTCTAGTGTATCGATATAGAGCCATTACGTATAGCAACACTGCTTGACATGGTGAACGGAGGTTTTTAACGTCTGTATCTTAGTAAGACCATTATAGATAGCAAACTATGCTTGAAAGTGTGTGAACGGTGTATTTACTCTGAATCATATTACCATTATATATAGCAAATATGCTTGACCATGTGAACGGGAGTATTAACTCGTGGTTATCAGATAATACCGATTTACTACCTACGCAAAATATGGCTTGGACATGGTAAGCGGAGTGATTTAGACTCTGTATCATATATACCATTATATATAGCAAATATGCTTGACATGGTGAACGGAGTATTAACTCTGTATCATTATACCATTATATATAGAAAATATGCTTGACATGGGTGAACGGAGTATTGTAACGCTGTATCATATTACCAGTATATATAGCAAATATTCTTGACAGTGGTGAACGGAGTATTTAACTCTGTATCATATATACCGATTATATTAGCAAATATGCTTGACATGTGAACGGAGTATTTTAAACGTCTTGTATCATATATACCATTATATATTGCAAATATGCAGCAGACATCTTTGAAAACATAAAGGCAAAACTAGTACAAGCTATTCGGGTAATATTTGCCAAGTACGATGGCAGTGTGGTTCTTAAACTCTTAGAACTGCAACAATACATGCATTACACCCTTTAACCCTTTCCCTCATATATACGCTTTCTGCCGCCTCTGCAGCAGACGGCTTTTGAAAACATAGTGACAACAGAAGAAATTGCTCAAAACGAGCAATTTCTCCTTTTGTCACCATGTTTTCAACTCGATGCAATTATTGTACTTTAATTTAAAGGGAGTGTCCATATTTTTTCGGGTATGAATTTTAAAGTCGTCTGCTGCAGATTTGTTTGTTATGGGAAAGGTTTAATTAATTTGCGATAGCCTCTACAGTAAGGGGCTGTAAATCAAAACGTCCCTTTCTCTATTCCCATTATCACTATACCCAACGTCCTTATTATGACTTGCTATTATAAAGTGTACCCGTATACTTTCTATCAAAATGTACTGAAACCAGAATTACCCCCTCTAAACGCCTCGATGGTGTAGTACTTGAGTATCCGCATCAGGTGCGGGAGATCTTGGGTTCGATCCCCGTTTAGTAATGCCAAAGTCTTTAAATTGGTAGTAATGGCTTTCCCTCCATGATGCTCAGGATTGTGGGGTTAGCATAACAACTAAGTTTCAGGATAAATGGACCGTAGTACTGGTTATTTACCCAGGTCATGGACCAGTAGTACTGGTTATTTACCCAGGTCGTGGACCAGGAAACGCCTGATATATGTTGAAAGATGCATAAAATACTATACAAACAGACGAGAATTCTTTCCCGGAAACAGTCGAGTACGGTCGAATTGAAGAATTAACATACCTCTCTTGACGTCTTTATGGTTGTTTAGGGGACAAACTCTGTGGAATAAAAGAAATACGCGGAATTGAATAATGAACGTACCTTTCTTGACCTTTAAATGCTGTTGGGGACAAACTCCGCGAATAAACGTAAGACACCAAACACACAAACAACAACAACAACAACAACAGTGAAAAAACAATTCCTCAGCATTTTTCCTGCACGTTTTACTTCACGCTAGTAAAAGTATGTAAAACAATTCAAACGTACAGACTAGATATATCTGACATCCTATCTCTCAGGGGCTCTAGATAAGGTGCGAATTTCATTTTATTTAAATAAATCCTTAAATTACCTCCAAATCCAATGTTGTAGGTACTCAAAAGAATGGTCTCACTGAGACGATTCTTTTGAGTACCAACAGCATATAATTTAGTCGAGTTTTTAGGGAGATTTTAATATATCAAAACAGTTTACCAGCCGCCATATCGAGGTCCTATTAAAGCAGCAATAACAATACATCCTATTGAAGTTTTCA